>JAJJMA010160111.1:0-12573 GCA_023529015.1 Papaver nudicaule | reverse complement strand
AGCCCTTAGGATGCTTTTACTATGTCAAGGCATTTTCTACCCTTACAGACACTTCTCCACCAATTTCGCGGATCCACCCTACCCCCAATATTGCATGGTATGGGGTAGATGAATCAATAATAAAAAAAAACTTTTTTGGGGTTTTACAGGCCCAATATCCACCTGTAATACTATTTCTCCTTTGGGCGCCATCGTCGTTCTATAAGCGTCATGGATATACGTCATGGTGGGGCCCATATATTCATCTCTGAGCCCCATTTGTAGGAACTGTTCATAAAACAAGACATTATGTGTGATTCCTTCGTCGATGAGCACCTTCGTGGTGCTCCGTTCATTGATCGCCATTGTCACAACTAAGGGCGTTGTAGTTGTTTCGTCTTCTTCGTGCTCCACATTCTTCGGCGTGGATAGGTTTATCGCTTCGTCTCCTGTCTCATAATAGCTTTCGCCCATGTTCGGGACAAAATATCTTCGTGGATCAGTCACATACTCGCCAAATTCTCCTCGGCCTATGTATCCTTCGATGGTGCTATATAGATGCTGACAATGGTCAGTGTCATGTCCCTGTGTCTGGTGATACTCACAGTGATCTTTCTGAAATGCTTTCTCCTTCTTTTGCTTCCCCCTCGTGGAGGGGTAAGCAAAATCGCTTCTACCACCTTCCTTTCGTAGTATCTCCGATGGCCTTTTTGTGAGGACCGTATATGACGCTTCCGTTGTTCTTCTCTTTCCGCTGGTGCCTTCTTCGTTCTTTTTTTCTTGGACTTCTTTGCCTTTTCTCCTTGCTGGTACCTCTCTGTAGTCCGACCGTTCTTCATTTTCGTGATTTTGCAGCCGTTGGGTGGTGCGTCTTTCTCTTCCTCCTTTTGGGCATGGCTTCTTTTTCGAGTGACGATCAGGTCTCCTTCGTTGGTACTCCCATGGATTTTTACTTCCAAAGTGAATACCGAGCCCTTGCTTATGTCAAATTTTAAGCAATGCAAGTTGCTTGGGCAATTCTCCTCTGTTTGGGTTATAATATTATGACTTTCTTCGTGCCACTTTTGGGGTATTACCTTTCATCTGCTTCTGATCTCCTTCTCGTGGTTGTTTTCTTTGCTAACGGTTTGGCGTCCGTCACTTCTTCGCTCCTTTAGATCTTCTCGTGGTATGCTCATCTCCAGGTTTATCGTTTTGTACCTCGGGTTTGCAGCTTCCGTCTAATTCATCGGCTCGTTTTTGGTCTTTCTTCCTTCACGATGTAGGGTTTCTTTCAGTGATGCTTTTTTTCCTCCGTCGTTGTTGCCTTTATACTCCTTGATTCTTGTGCTTATCCTTTGTTTTTTCGCAATCTCCGCTACATCCCTGAAATTTATGGTGCCTTAAGGGGAAGAATTCCCTCGTACCGCCGTACGTGTTAGATAGTAAAGTCGGTTTATCTCTTGAGGTAGTGGAATAGGGAATCCACTTGTGATTCTATAACAAAATCTGCTGAAAGACACTTCAAAACAAATCTCTTCTTTTTGGAACTAAGACATACACCGTAGGTGACTCGGCTTATCTCCTTTTTCATTTGTTACTTTTCAGATTAAGAAATTTTCTCTCCTTAGGGTCACTTTTATCTACTAAAAAATGGTGTAAGTCCCTCAGGGTACAGATCTAGTTTTCCAAAAACGTTTATGTTATCAAAAAACAAAGGTTATTGAGCGATTTTCAAAATAAACTTTAGATCGCGAAAATAACCAACTAAAAATAAAAGGTATGCTGAAAACTTCGTTACCGTGATTATACAAGGACACTGGTCCCTGTTTCTACCGCCAAACTGTTGATACTAATTTTCCCATATCATACATCAACCAATAGTAAGTAAAGTAAAGATAATAATGACTAAATAAGTGTCCTTAGTCTTGCAACACCTCGGATATAACCACGGGGGTGGAAATATCACTGGAAGTATCTAAACTTAATTGGCGTCCTTAACTATGGCAACACATTATAGAGGATGCCGAACAGAGTCTGCAGCTTTTCCAATACATGTATTACAATAGTTTTAACAACCTCTGTCACTCAGCAACTCCCATTCCCAATGCTATTTACGGATAAAATAACAAGTCCAATGAGTTTACCTTTGTTTTATGCTGAATGATCAGATAATCCCTATGTGGGGAGATGAGATCACTTAGAGTGATTGATACTGGAATAATAGATAACACACCAACATAACGAGGTTCAGCACGTTGTGTTCTTACGTCCTCGGGGAAAGCTATTGCTGCTATTGACATTCATACTATTCTTCATTACAACACTCTGGTGGGCTAACAGATAGTGAGTATTCCCTCAGCGTATCCACCTAAAATTTGCTCGACCCCCACTATCTCAGTGAAGTGGGGTATTTATAGTAGTTTATGGAGGTCATTGGTTTTACTACACTTGGTTCCTTATTCATTTGATATCGTTTGTCAACAGCTGGATTTCTTGCACCGCCTTGATTGCCCACTCCTGAATCGACACCTCCTTGGTAGAATCTATCTTCGTTGTCCGACTTCTTCGATGCTCTTGATGCGTTGGTTCTCATCTTTTGATGACTCACCACCGCGGGGATATCCACTTGGTGATCGACACGTCTCCCTATCCTTCTGTCGCGGTATAGGCTTGAGCGGTAACATTTTAAACACGCGTCTTTCATGCTCAGGCCTACCTATAGTAGGTTCATCATGACCTTTGGTTCCCATCGTTCCTCGTGATGGGGTAAAGCGCGTGGAAGATGGGTCTGGTACTTCGTCTTCATTTTATACCGTGCCCCAGGCCTAAGTAGGTGATACATGGCCGTCGATATTAACAGAGTTCAAGCTTTTGTTGTTTGATGTTGGTTCTTTAGGTGTTTTAGGTTTTCATTTGTTTTACAAAGGAGCGCACAGGCTGCACTTTCCGGTCTGTGAGATACAATTTACTTCCGACCATTCTTGTGGATGGTCAGCTGGCATTTTGGCAATCTTGCCATTGTTGATTACTGCAGTACATCGTTGGTGTTCTCTTGGTATTTGGCTTGACTCGTTGAATGATTTTTGTTGCTTCTTTTTTAGGACTTTACTCTTGGCACCATTTACAACAGGGGGTATTTCAGGTTGGGAACCTTTTTCTTACACTATATTTTTGGTTATTATGTTGTACCTAAGCTATCCTTGTAATATTACTCTTTTATTTATAATAAAGCAGGCGTGTTTTACCTTAAAAAAAAATGATATAAATTTTTCTTTTTAAAGAAGTGCTCCTACGAAGAGTAGTACTTTACCTAAATTTCAAAGACGTCGTCGCTAATGAAAAACCTTGATCTTGATGTTTTTGAAGAAAGCAACGTTTTCAGCCAAAAATCGATCTCCTTGAACCCCACCATAATCGAACTAAAAACTATATGAATAAACACCACAAGAGTGAAAGCGTTTATGAGTGTGGAAACACACAGAGAAGAAATTAAAGGGTAAGAACAAGCCGAAAATCGGTGAGAAACTAAATAAATCAAACCTGCGACTTAAACTAGAACTAAAATTAGGTAAAAAGTAAAGCAAACTAAAAACTAAGCCAAAAAATAAAACAATAAAGCATATGTGAGTGTAGAAAATACCATCGCTAGGAAAGGTAATCTTGATGGCGAAGTTGTATGAATGTGAAGTAGCTAAGATACACGGAATCATCTGAAGATATAGACGACGATAGGAAGTTGAGAAAGAACCAGACTTGGCGAAATAGCATTGAGTAAGGCAGGGCGAAGCTCATCCGGACGAAGGAAGTTCGTACGAAGAAGTAGTTGAGAAGTAGGTGAGCATTTAAGGATATTCAGAACGGATCTATTGTCAGAGTTGACTGGTTGACTCAGTGGGATCATCTTCAGCAACGCTTATCCATAAAAGAAGGCATCGCCAAAGCTGATGAAGATTACATCAAGATCGCTGAAGGTCACGGGTGGCGAAAGAAGACAAATAGTGTCAGAGAAGGTCGCTATCAATATTAGCTGTAACCCATTGTAAATTCTCCCTATATAAGGCGAGACATCCCCAATGTAAAAGGGGTTGGTGTAAATTTGGTCTGGCTTAGTGAGACGAAAAGTGAGTTATCTCCTTGGTCTCTCCAATCCAGTACTGGGCGTGTGATAATCAAGAATTAGAGTAAGAGAGTGAACTAAGTGAAGGTAAGATGTGTAACCAAACTTCGTATAGTAGAATCCCTTGGATGTAAGCCTCAAACATGAGGAAGAACCAAGTATTTCGCTGTCAAGTATCTTTAACTCTACTCCTCTACTGTTTTGATATGATATGTGCGTGTGTATGATGTAGTATGAGAATTGTTGGGTGTACAGTCAAAGATCTACTGATGGGATTTTTTACTGTTACATTTTGGCGCTAGAAGAGGTTTTGAACTTGAGTTTTCTTAGTTTTTCATGTTGTTTGCTTAAGTTTCACCACGATTTTGTGCAAAAGTAGTCTGTTTTGGTAGTAGAGATGTTGTTTGTTTGGATATTCTCATATGATACTACTATTTTTAGCAAATTCTGAGTCTCATGTTAGCAAAATGTAATTTTTAGCATAGTTCTTTGTTCTCAGCGAGCCTTTCTCCAGAAATATCTCTATTTATAGCAATTGCTTATTCTGAAGCTGCAATCATGGTTTGTGTCTCGACCATGGTATATACCGATTTTAGTAGCATGTTTATCAGAGGTTACCAGTGTGTAGGCTCGGTATAGTGGGTTATAATTACCGGTGTCTTATCGCAAAAGTAGTTATCTTTCGGATTGTTTTGTTAGCATAACCATTTTGATTTCAGTTAAATATATGCCGACGTACAATTTTTTTAATTCATAGGGAGCTGGTCTTTCAAAAGTTATTATGTTTTTAGGCCTTGAATAACTTTCAGATATTTCACAATAGTCCTTCCATACCTAACTTAGATCACATGTGTAACATATTACAGTATTACTGCCATTTTTGTCTCCTACTAGGTTGTACTTTAAAAATATTTCCAACTACCTCCACTAACATATGATTTTGGTTAACAGTGTTATCACCGTAATATTGCTTGGGAGTGCATTTGTCTTGTCCCACAGATATTCGGCGAATGACGTCGAAAAGCAAGGGCAATCAGCAGAAGCCACCGGCGAAGGAACCAAACTTGGTGAGCGCTACTCAGCATTTTACTAGAAGTAAAGGAACGGGTATGCCAACACCAGCGGAATCGGGCACTTCTCCTTTGAACGACGAAGCGCTAGAACAACCTCACGTCCAACAGCCACACATTCCGGACACAGTGGAGGTAGAGGATGTGACTGAGCAAGGTGAGCTAGAAGCGATGGGAGAGACAAATGGTTTCACACAGCAACATGGTAAAGGGATTGATACGAATGTTGTTGGCGAAAACTCCAAGAAAGCTGCTACAGTCAGCGGAACCATCGGCGGTCAGGGTACTATCGCAGCGGGTATTCAGAAAACAATCGGCGAAACTCTGGAAAGGCCAATCACTCTTTAAGGGGAAAATGCGGGTTCTAACAGTGCCACGGATACTATATTGCAAAAGATCATACAGATGAACGCCCAGAACCAAGAACAAATGCAACTTCAAATGAAATTACAGATGGAAATGATGCTGCAAGGTAACAAAGAGATAATGGAGGAAAACAAAAACCTTTTTTTATCTAGCAACAACAGGAGTTGCCCGTGGCAATCGTAACCAACTATTCACTCTAGGAAGAAGGATATGTCTGCTACAACAGCGAAGAAAGACTCAGGGAGTGTTAGGGCTGAGAACCAAAAGAAAGGTCCTGAAGGATCAGGCGATAGCGAAAACAAAGATGGACTAAATGATGTGGTAAGAGGACAGCTACGGCAATTGCGTAAGCAAGTGGAAAATCTCAAAGGATCATCGAAGGATACCAAGTTGGCGAAGGCAATCGCGGAGGCTAAGAAAACACCATTTCGACAAAACATTTTAACTGACCATGTATCAAGGAAATTCTCAATGCCAACCTTTACGTCAATCTTCGATGGGACAGGAGACCCATCTCAACATTTGAAGGTTTACAAGAGGGACATGGCAGCATGGACTACTTGGGATAACCTAATGTGTAAATCATTTCCTGCATCCCTCAAAGAGGAAGCTTTATCATGGTTTGATGGTTTGGAGAAGGACTCGATAGGAAGATTTAAAGACCTACAGGCTTTGTTCCTGCTAATATATATTCATAACAATCGCCAAAGACCGGGGGTTGAAAAGTTGTTCGCCGATAAGAAGAGGCATGGCGAAGCTGTAAGACCCATACAGAAAGATGGAGAAAGCTCTGTAGCGAAGTGGGCCCATGGGTTTCTGACAAAGATAAGATCCGGGCGTACATCAGTAGTATGGAATCGTCAGACCCAATCTTCAAATCTTTGTAATGGGATACGCCGAAAGATATGAAAACATTGCGTATCAGACAAAATAAATTTATGGCTTATGAGGAGATCCAGCAAGAAGTACTGCGCAAAAGAAGGAAAAGGCGAAGCAGATTCATTCTTTCAACAGTTACTCCCCGGAGGAGCAAGAGGAAATAAAGAGGGAATGGTTGACATTAGAGCATCAACGATTGACGAAATCTCCATCATCGATAGTGGTAGTCCCTAAGGTTGAGCAGAGGCAAGTACAACAACAGTTTAATGGTAATCAGCAATGGAACTCGACCAAGCGGGATAATTATGAAGGGGCGCAAGATAATAGAGGAAGGAACGATGGAGGAAATGGACGTGATACTCGGCGACAACGTGATAGGAGGCATAATGACGGTAACATGAACTTCGGCGAAAGAAAGACATATCAGCAGGATTTCCAAGATGCCACTCTCCCAAAGCTTCATGTCTCATATACTGATGCTTGGGGGCAGATTGAGAGTTCGCATTGCAGAGATGAGATTTGTCATCCTTACAACAGGGGAAATCCTAAGTTTCCTTCATCTAACACTAATGTTGATTGCCAATACCACCAATTCCATGGTCATTCTACTGAAAATTGTGCAGGCGTGCAACGCGAAGTCCATAGATTCATTCGCCAAGGGAAATTTTAGGAGTTTCTTGTGTTGCCACCGCCACCGCCAGTGACCCCAATGATGGTACAGCCGATCCAAGGTGTCCCTTTGACAGATGTCTTCCAGGTGACTGTTGAGCGAGATTTGGAGGTATTGGACTGTTTCTCTATCGTGCATTCAAAGATCACCAGAGACGAATTCCACAACAACATTATGTCAATAGTACTAAGCGAGACAGATCAGGGAAAGAAATTTGTAGTGTCGCTGTCAAGCCAACACCTCTGAAGGAGTGGATGAAAGCTCATGTGTGTTTCTCGGCAGAAGAAGTCCCAGAGGAAGGGTGAAGCCATAATGACCCTGTGGTTTTGACTATTCAGATTGGGAAGTATAACGTTCCTAGAGTACTTGTGGATCCAGGGAGTTCTGTCGACATTCTTTTCAATTCTGCATATCAGGCTATGCAGTCTAAAGATTCGCTGGTAGATTCGCTGGTAGCTTCGCTAGTTCAGTCGAAATATAACATTTATGGATTCAACGAAATTGCATCTAAGCCTAAAGGCGAAGTCATGCTGAAAGTGGTTACATGTAAGGAGTTAACGCTGGACACCACCATCTGTGTCGTGGATGTGGATTCGCCGTATGCCGCCATTCTGGGACCAGGAAATTAAAAATTTTGTCGTCAGTACCCCTTATAGTACGTTCATTCGGCGAAAGAAAAAACTTCGGGGAAAGCGGAGGCAACACCTTTATAGCAATTAAAGGAACCCTCGCCGATGGGAGAGCCAGAACTGCATTTTACAGCAATATAGCCTACAAGGGATGTGGACATCGGCGAAGTGGGAAACCCGAAGATGGTAAAAGTTGGTACACTATTGACCAAAGAAGAGTCAGCACAGTTGGAGGTTTTGTTAAGAGAATATGTGGACGTATTCGCTTGGAAGATGGACGAGATGCCGGGAATTGATCCAGAAATAGCGTGTCATAAATTAGACATCGACCCAAAGGCCAGACCATTCAAGCAGCGAATATGCAAGTTAGCTCCAGCATATAAAGAAGCGGTTGAGGCTGAAATCGACAAAATAAAAGCATCAGGTATCATTAGACCAGTACAATATCCTGAATGGATAGAAAATATGGTGGTGGTACCTAAGAAGAATAAGGGTGTAAGGATTTGCATTGATTTTAGCGACCTCAATAGGGCGTGTCCTAAGAATAGTTTCCCCTGCCAATCATTGATCAGACTGTGGACGCCATTTCTGGTCATGAACTTTTATCCTTCATGGATGGTTATTCAGGATATAACCAGATACCTTTGGCGGTGGTAGATCAGCGGCACACGACCTTTTTCTCAACGAAGGGCCTATTTTGTTATACTAGGATGCCTTTTGGGTTGAAAAACCCTGGGGCAACCTATCAAGAGATGGCACATAAAATGTTTGAGAAATGTATTGGGCGGACCATGGAAGTTTACGTGGACAATATTTGGTAAAAAGCAAGAAAAAGCAGACCCATGTATAAGACTTGAAGGAAATATTCGATCATATGCGACTTACCAAGTTGAAGATAAACCCGGCCAAATGTGTTTTCGGCGTTACATCAGGAAAATTCCCGGGGTATGTTGTCACAAAAAATGAGGTGGAAGCAGATCATGCGAAAGTACAAGCTATCATGGACATGCCTTCTCTGGCGACAGTAAAGGATATCCAGCGTCTCAACGGAACTCTAGCTTCGCTTAACAGATTTATCTCAAGGTTCTCTGACAAGTGCAAACTTTTCTTTAACATGTTGAAGAAAGGAGAAAAATTCGCATGTACGGACAATCACGAGGCTGCATTTCAAGGCATTAAAAGATATCTCGCCACATTACCAGCTATTCAGCCACCAGAACCTGGTGAAGAGTTAAGAGTCTATCTCACCGCAACTCCATAAGCCATCAGCGCAGTGTTGGTGAGAACGAAAGGTGGTGAAATGCCAATATATTACATTAGCAGGACCCTACAAGGAGCCGAGAAGAATTATACCAAACTCGAGCAGTTAATCCTAGCACTGGCTTTTGCATCTCAGCGACTTCGCCCATACTTCCATGCTCATCCTATTACTGTCTTGACCAAAACACCAATTGAGTCCATCTTGCATAGCTCCCGGAGAATAGGAAGAATCGCCAAATGGAATACTCAGATTAAGCAGTTCGGCGTAAAGTATGAAATACGTACAGCTCAGCGATCCCAATTTATCGCCGACTTTCTTTCAGATTTCCCAATATAAGAAGAAGAAGAAGAAGAGACAGAAGACATACCATTTAGGCAGGATGATGCTGACAGTGGCGTGCCATACATATTGCAAAGAAGTTCGGACGGATGGGAAGTATATGTTGATAGATCTGCAAACAGAGAGGGCAAAGGAATTGGTATCATATTCACTTCGCCGCAAGGGGCAAGGATATTCCATTCGCTAAGATTGGAATTCCCGGCGACAAACAATGATGCAGAATATGAGGCGGTGATACATGCCATGCGGTTACTCGTAGAGATGGGCATAAGCGATGTTCGACTGACCAGCGATTCACAGCTAGTGATTCGACAAATCTCAGGGCGGTATCAAACAGTCGATCCTTCCCTACAGAAATATCTAAAACTTGCTAGGGAGTACATCCAGCAGATTCCTGGTGTTTTTACCTAGAAAAACAATGTACCGTCTCTGGGTACTTTCGTAGTGCTCGGAGATCAAAGTCGAACAAGACAAGCCTAAACCAAGGATGGTCGTTCCCGTCTTGCTTCGTTCACAGAGAGGATAGAGGTTGGTCTAGGGAGGGAAACAACGAAGAAACTTGAGATCAGATTGAGGATGTGTTTTGGGTGTGAGAGTTCAAGATCTCCGTCGTGAAGTCGACTGGAAATCTCCAAGGCTAGAACATGTGTCGATTCTCAGGTGTTTTCTCTAAGGCTATTGGTTGTTTCTGTGTGTTCTGAACGTTCTTGGATTGATATCCTTAATGTTCTGCCTTGGAAAATATATGAAGCCTCTATTTATAGTTTGAACTCACCCTGATCTCTCGACAGAGAAGGTGGACGTCGTGGAAGAGTGGAGGAGTGGGGGACATGCGCTGGTTTCCGTAACTGCCTGAGTTGTGTGGAACATGCCCACTCGCGCTATCTTCTCGTAACTGTCCATCATCTCCATCAGTTTCTTTCAATTGCCGTAGACCGCCAGACCAATACCCCTAAAGTTATCCCCCCGTGTGACGTTTTGATATCTCGAGCGAGTGATACGCAGATATTGCGTAGTTGAGTTGAGTAGAGTAGGGTTGTACGACTGATTGTCGTGACCAACATGATGTAGTGTCTCCTGGACACAAGTATAGGAGTAGCCTTGGTCTTTGGCCAGGGCCATAAGTGGTTGATAGTGCTTTGGCGCTAGTTATGGTGGCGCCATGGCTCATGGCGCCACGGCCTTGGTCTTTGGCCAAGGCCAATTTGAGACGCGTCTTTGGCGTTAATTATGGTGGCGCCGTGACTCATGGCGCCACGGCCTTGGCCTTTGGCCAAGGCTAATTGAAGACGCGCTTTTGGCGCTAATTATGGTGGCGCCATGACTCATGGCGCCACGGCCTTGGCCTTTGGCCAAGGCAATCTCGTTGTGGCGCCATGGGTTATGGCGCCACGGTCTTGGCCTTTGGTCAAGGCCTATTTGTTGTGGCGCCATGGGGTATGGCGCCACGGCCTTGGCTTATGGCCAAGGCCAGCCTGTTTGCGGCCATGCTCTTTGTAGGTTTGTGGCGTCTTACGCCATGGCCTTGGCCTCTTGGCCAATGCTGATTTTTGTGAATCCATGGTGACTTCATGGTTTGTGGTGCCATGCTATGTGGCGTTTATGGCTTTGGCATCTGGCCACGGTCGACTTTGGAGCAGCCTGTGCCTTAGTCGCGGTGTGAGTGTCTATGCTACAACACACCTGAGGTCATGGCGTGTTTATCCATGGTATGCTAGACCTTCCTGAACTTGGGATTAGGTCTGCTTAGGCCTATTTAGGCTGGTGTATGCTTCTCAGAGAGCTCTGGACCGGCCTGGAGCTTCAATATTCCCGAGGTTTGCACCAAGACTCGTGTGTTGAGTCGTATTTAAGAGGAAATCCACGAGGATGCGTCTCTGTTTAAGAGGAAATCCACGAGGATGCGTCTCTGTTGATTCTTCACCGTGTACCATTAAGTGGCCTGACTCTGGGCAGATCAATGGGTTTAATATGTTGGTGAGATCATTAGTACTGTTCTATGATATTACCCTCCCCACCGGAGTTATAAGAGAGAGCTCATAGAGAGTTTATTTGGCTCATGGAATGGGTTGCACTCTGAGCTATAGAGATGAGCCTGAATAGGCGATTGCCTTGAATAAGACATGGTTTCGAGAGTGTTTTGACAATCTTGTCCCTCTCTCATTTTTCACCATCTACAGAAAGTCCCCTGGTTAGTGTGAAACAGAAATGTTTCATGCTAAGCACTCAGATGGTGATGACAATGGTCTGAGGTTTTCCACTTAATACTAGCACAGGGTCTCATGGAATGGATTAAAAGCAAACTCATATGTAAGTACATATATGTTGCTAAAACAGGTTTTTCGGTTAACGGGACAATGGTGTTCCCGAGGCTCGGGCTTCTAGGTGTAGCCCCTACAGGCCTCGTAGGCCTATCCTCTGGTCGATTCTCGGCTCTACTTGACTAAGGAGCTATTAGGGTTTCTAAACCCATATGGATGCGAGATCACGCTTTCGTGTTGTCGCTGGTGTTATTCGTTCATTAAGTTATTCGTGGCACCATAGGTTTCATGGGCCACGACCTTTGTGGCTCCGCAAGCTCTTGCGGTGCCGTGGATTTTCTGGAGAAGGGGACGCTACGCTTAGTGAGGTCCCCAGTGTCATGCATGTGAATACATACATAGGCTAGGTCTTAGCCAAGAAAATGAAAATAAGGGAGAGGTTTTACCCGTTTTAGCAGAGAGCTTTTCCTCCTTCTTATCAAGATCAAGTCCTTGTTTCTCCTTGATCATCTCCACCTGGAGAATGGTTATGCAATTATCCAATTTCTTGAGCAGTGCCTTCGGTGCAAACTTGGGTGGTGTACTTTCCAGCAGGGCGCGTCCATTGCTTGCTGTCTTTAATGCGTAGTGAAGTTCCAGGAGGATATCGTCGCTTATGAGGTGTTTCTCCATGAGATGTGGCGCCATGAGGTGTGGCTCCATGATATGTGGCACCCTGGGGTGTGTCTCCATGATATGTGGCGCCCTGGGGTGTGGCTCCATGGTCTTGGTAGCGTTGTCGATGCCGGTGCTACGAGCTTTGCACCATAGTCTATTCGTTGTAAACTGCGTCTTGCGCGTCTCCTGATGTTTGCGCCATACATCTTGACTCACTGGTTGTATCATCACGAAATTTTTACACGTGGTAGTAGACATCCAGGGAAGTGTTGTGTCCAAAAATCTTTTCGAGGCTCCTCGTAGATTTTCTGCAGTACTCGGCGTGGTCTTTCACATGATTCCTGATTGCGCGTCTCGCATGTG
>JAJJMA010160109.1:4537-29174 GCA_023529015.1 Papaver nudicaule | reverse complement strand
GAAGATACCTTTACAGAATTTGAGCACAAGCTCTCTGAAATCGTGAATGCTTCTTTATCCCTAGGGAAAACTATCGATGAAAGAGATATTGTACGAAAATTTTTAAGGTCCCTTCCTCCCAGATATGATTCAAAAAAACATGCCATCCAAGAAAAACATGGATATGATATATCAAGAGGTGATTTGGTTTTTAAACTAAAAATCTTTGATTATGAGCATCAAAGTAAAATCATATCCCTGAAGGCTCAGACCCCTGAGACACCTCTTGATAAAAACACCGATTCTGAACTGAGTGATGATGAGGAACGGAAAATACTTTCTCTTGTTTCTCGATTGTTAAGAAAGAAAAAGAACCCACGAACTTTTTCTTCTCACAACAAAAAACAGAATTGGGAAAATACAAAGGATTTACCACAGTGCTTTAAATGTCTAGGTTATGGTCATATCTCTCCTGATTGCCCTAACAAAGATTACTGTGATAAACTGAAAGCCTTCAATGCTACCCTAGACTGTCCAGAAGAGGAACGCTTGGGGATTACTCCTTTGCACAAGGATATCTGTATGCATTCATCTTGTTTATCATTAAGTGCTCAACATGATGATATCCATCAAGATAAGCAAATATGTCTCTTGACACAAAAAATCACTCTGCTTCAAAAAGATCTTGAAAAAGAACGAATTGAACACAAAGCAGACAGGGAACGATTCATGCTTTAATTGTCAAACCTTGAGTCTCGTATTCAGAACTTTGAAAGACATTCTCTTTCTAGTATAGTGTATCTTCATAACGTTGAAACTCAACAGTTAAGAGAAGATAACCTTGTACTCAGGAACAGATTAGATAATCTGTCTATTTCAAAAGGAGTTTTCTCTGGAAATGAAAAAGTGAATAATTGTAGAACTTCTCCAAAGAAGTTGTCTCACTTGAGACCCACTCGTGATCTTGGATCTCGACCTACAGTTATTGCTTCTGTTAAAAAACCTTCCTCGCCTAAGACTGTAAAGAAATGGGTTGAGAAAAGGCATGTCAAACAGATCATAGAGGATAAAAAGCCTACCCACACTGGTTTTCAGAAAAATATTAACTTGTCTCTTTCAAATTACAGAAAATTATTCATTCCATGGAGACGAATCTATCAGACATGATTCAAAAGACTGATAAACCAGGTATGTCCTCTACTAACAACTCATGGATTCCTTCTAAAAGAAAGAAGAGAAGTTCACGAAGTCCTATAGACAGGACCTTAGTGTCCCCTTCTCAATAAGAGATAGGACTCTCGCTATTGGTAATCCTTGTAGCGAGAAAAAGTCTAAAATATGATTATGTATAAAGGTCTTTGAGATAGTGCATAAACAAATATTTACCTATTATCTAAATAAGACAATAATCTATCATCTTTTATAATTGTTGAGCAATGATCTCCAAAAGAGATGTGTCCACGCTCAAAGGATTATGTGATCCTTTGTCCTGATGGTTTATGATCACCAATGTTGTCATCATAATTGTCTTACAACACCTACCTTATGTCTCCTGAAATTGCAGTGAGCCGAAACAAGATTTTATAATATAAATGTGCTATCATATCATATTAAAGGGTCCAAAATGTAATGACTCGATGTGGATGTCAACACCTTTTGTGCTACTTCTAGAATTTCCCCTGCCTCTGGCTTCTAAGGCAAGAGTCGAGAACAGGATCCATGGGAATCACTATGAGAAAGCCAAAAGGAATATGCTCTAATAATCATATTGTTGACATTTTAAACTTATTTGAGGTAAAAAATTGTCTTATGAGATGTACCCTCGTGGTCACACTATACTTAAAAATTGTCCTTTTTTACCTCAACAAAAACTGCTGTTTAAAGAACGTTCGCAACTTGTTATGAACGCAAAACATGTCCCTTGAAAATCCTAAACTCTGTGTCTGAACCTTATTTAAGGTAGAGTAGGAAGGGTTATTCAATCAGTCCAAAAGAAGGAATTCTTTTCTCTTTGGAATTGAGACTGTAAGATGAACGACAATATATGGACTGTCATTCTTCCTTCCTATAAAAAGATTCGAATTGAATCATCAGACAGTGAACTAGTATGACTCAAGAGAATAAAGCATTATCTGCTCAATGCTCAGTTCCATGCATCTCTGAAGAACAAAGAAAGGCATCCGATATGAAACTTGACGTTGTTCTTGAACACGTTTTAAGTTTAAGCAAGGAGTTTAACAAACTCACCAATCTCATCACTGACCTCACCTCAAGAGTAGTTGTTATTGAACAAGACTGGACTACCTATGAAGAACAAGAGAAGGAGGTAACTGAAGAATAAACTTTTTCTTTACATTATCTAGATGAGAAAATTTCTTTGTTCATGAATAAGAGGCATACTTGCCTAGGTCATCTTGACTTTAATTTTTATGAGTGATATGCTTAAATTGCATCTATTTCATCAATTAATCGAGGTTATTAAATTAAAATCTTAATTGATCATTGCAATGCTTGGTATTAATTGATTATCTTTATGAATGTATTGCAAAACCGTGAACTTGCTTTTTTAGCCATACTACCCGTTCAGGTAAAGCAGTTCATGATAGATTATCAAAATCCATGCTTCTGACTCTTATGGCTAAGAGGAGACGATTTTTGATAATAAAGTACCTCGTAGACTACAATGTTGAACTCCGCTGGATTAAATGTTGTACATTTAATTCTTAGTCTTACAACCACTAGGAAGGGGTAACCTAATGTTTTCTCTAAAGGCGATGGTTGACCGAAACTCTCTCTGAGAAAGTAGGATGATTAAACCTTGAATTCCTATTTGACCGTAACTGGCTAGGAAAGAAAAACACATCTACAATTTCACTTGTGAAAATTGTACCCAAGATATTATCCTAAAACCTTGCTTGGGAAGGTAGTCGCGTTGTTCCTTATGGAATGACACATAATGGGGGAGAGTTCTTTTGAACTTGTGCTTCATGGTAATATCTTTTTGGGGAGTGCGGCTGTGGAATCTACGAGAGAATTGCATCTTTTTATCTCTCGTTTTAGGTATGTTTACCTTTGTCTACATTGATTATTGCGATTTTATGAGGATTCCTATATTTCTTTTCTTTGTCTATTTTAAGACAAAAAGGGGGAGAAATCTTGTAGTAAGGGGGAGTAAAATCTTTCTATCTACTACGACAATTGTCTACGGCATTGTCATAGGGGGAGTAAAATCGATGTGCTTGTCATGACATAACAAAAATTAGTGTATTGAGTAAGGGGGAGAACATATCAAATTGTGTAGTATCTTGAAGCATCGATGCAATATGCTTATCAAGTTTTACATACTACTCAATTGCATAACAAACTCTTGTTGGACTATGTCCTTCTAGAAACCAAGATGTGTGGTGACTTTGAGTTTGTTATCTCTACCTTGAATCTTCGCTTGCAGGAACACTCTTATCTGAAGACGCTGAAGATTACAAGAAGATCAAGTACATTATGGTTAGGGCTAAAAGATTATACTTTTTGAATCCATATGTAAGATTGGTTTTTGTCACTAAAATTGACAAAGGGGGAGATTGTTAAAGCATTGCTCGGTTGAACCCATTGATGTTGATATCTCAAGTCAGTTGTCAAGTTTATGAGACAAAAACACAATCCTTGATAAGTTTACTCTACAACTTGGACTAGGATAGTTTTAGGTAATCGAGACGAAGACTGATGAAGACGAAGACCGAAGCTTACTACTTGATAAATCATAACGTCCTCGCTGAAGGTTTGCAAGGTATTCCCTTTCCGTATCGTTTTTACCATTTCTATCATACCGATAGTCTATGATGTTGTTTATATGATCCGAAGGTATTCTAGGATTTTCGCCTTTGCATTTGTCACTCTTGTGATAATTTGTATAGGTAGAGTACGTTGAGTTGTCTCTTGAAAAACAACCCCAAACGGTGAACGCGTTCATGAACGCGTACATATGTTGACTATGGGATTTCAGAGAACGAGCTAAGTCTGTATGAACGCGTACATACAAGTTCAAGAATTCTCCTGAACTCTAAAGACTGTTCTGTGAACGCGTTCATATAAGCCACGCGAAAACTTCCAACTTCCATATCTTGAAGTTTTCGGTCTAGACATGATTAGTTCTCGGACTTGTCATGACTTGGCCCATGGAATTCAACAACTTAATCCAAGCGATGTTCAAACTAAGTATTTGGACCAGAAGTCGCAAAGCGATGTCCTAACAAGCATTGGACCAGAAGTCGCGAACCTTCATACAAGGTCGAGTCTTCTTTAACTTTTGGCTTAGTCCAAAGTTCTTAGAATATTGAGAATGGGTATTCAAGCTATGGACTTTCCTAGTTCCGGAACTTGCTTGAGCCCTACTCAAGGTTGCTTAAACTTTAAGCAAAGCCTCCCTTGGTGATCACTATAAATAGACGACCTTCTGCAAGATACAATCTCAATCCTCTACACATCTGTGAATCCTTGCATAAAGGTTGGTCGTCATCTCGAAGTCCTTTTAGGACTACGACTATTGAAAGACTTCACTTGAGGATCATGAAGCAGAGGTCAGAAGTAAAATTCCATCATGTATCTTGGGTCGATTGAATTCTTTCAATCTTATCACGGCCAAGATTTGATAGAAACTTCGTAAGGTAGATCTTGTATCGTAAACCCTAGAAGTTCCCAAACACAATTCATGAACTAGGTTTCATACTAATTTATCTCGCGTTTGGAGGTAAAGTTGTTTAGGCTAGATCAATAATCCCTATTCAACATATCGATTTCCATTAACCTTGACTTTAAGTCTAAAGGAACACAATCGTATTCTCGTTTAATTACTTGGATACTTTTAGGCGTCCTGTTAGAGACAGGGTAGCGCTAGTCTTCACGAAGGGAAGTGGAGCAACTCCTAGGCCTGTAAAGGACGTCACTAGGGGAATCAAGTACGTAGGCTACTGCGGGAGCCAAGAGACGTAGGAGCACATTGGTAGCTGAATTGCTTGTAGGGTGAATTCAGTATCGATACAGTCCAGTCCGAAGTCTGAGAGTAGGATAGCGTCAGTATACCGTTCATACTAAGGGTGTTTTCATTTGGACGAGGTCCCGGGGGTTTTCTGCTAGGTTTTGCAGTTTCCTCGTTAACAAAATTCTGGTGTCTTGCATTACTTTTCCCTTCCGCATTATATTGTCTCTGATCTATATAATAGAAGTAATTGCAAGTTTGTTGATTCATAACCTTTGAGTGAATCCATCTCTATTGAGATCTACAAGAACTACGTTCTTTTTAGGGTTCGGTTCTCTGAACTATACTCAGGTTATTGTTTGAATATTGATTTGTGAGATCGTTCAAACAACCATAATCAACTAGGTTCACGAAAACAAAAAGTTGGTGGTGTATCTCGGTATCCCTGATTTTTCATTATCATTCTCAATCCAGCTATTGATGTCATCTGGATACGAGTTACTATAAAAGAAATCAGACTCCCTTTCCCTTATTTTTTTGGCAAGTTCATGAGCAACATTATTGCCTAATCTATTTATAGATTTACAAAACCAGTTTTTCTTTGCATCAAGTTTATTCTTAATCTCCAACACTACCCCTTGATTAAACCAGTGAGATGGGTTCTCCTCATTTATTGACTTCACCGGCATGTCACTATCAGATTCGAAAATGACGTTGTTGAAGCCCATTGTGATTGCCCACTTCATCGCCTCATCCATTGCCCTACACTCCATCTGTTCAGTTGGGCTTTCCTCATTTATTCCTTCATTGATGTATCTTCCTTGTGCTCCAAAACATTTTCCTTTAAAATCACGAGCAATTAGTCTTATTGCACCTGTTTTAGTATCATACATATATGAACCATCCGCATTAATCTTAATCCCTGAATTGGGGGACACCATTGCTTTATAACCTGCACACAATAATTGTTAGCAACAAAGTTCTCACTTATCTCAGCTAGACATTGTGCAACTAGGATATCAATTCTCCCTGAAGTTGCAACTCTCTTAGGCTTACGATTTTGATAAAATTTAGTACATCTATCCTTCCAGATGTACCAAGCTATGATCATAGCCTTGATTATGAAAGTCTCATCTGTGTTAACAAACCAAGAGACAATCCAAGAAAGGACTGTACCACCTTGCTGCCTTACCTGCAAAGAATCAACATTTATATGCATCCATATAGCCCTAACATGACTACACTCGAGCAAGATATGTTCAGTAGATTCATAATGGTAGTCACACACACTACAGTGAACCTCTATTTCTGGTTTATATCTGCTAATTTTAACCCTGGTGGCCACTATGTTTTTAAGGCATCTCCATATGAAGAGTTTCACCATATGTGGGACTCTAGTTTCCCAAAGTTTCTTCCATATGATTTGAGGCACCTGACTAGTATTTGATGCATACAAATTCCTTGATCTACAAAGAGTGTTGTATGCACTTTTAACTGAGAAAACGCCTCTTCTATCAGGCTTCCAGTATAGAGTATCTTCTCATACTTGTGGGATAACCATAACCAATATTTTACTGGCTGAATCCTGAGTGAAAACAGATAGGATTAGTTCTAAATTCCATGTCCTAGTACCCTGTATAAACAAATCACATACAAACACAATTGAATTTGGAATTTGCAAACCTGGTAATTGTTCAGGTGGATGAGATAATCCAAAAACCCAACAGTCTAACCATACCTTTACCCTGGTGCCACATCTAACACTCCATAGATACTTTTCCTTAATCAATTTGACACCTGCATAAATACTTTTCCATACCCAGGAGCTCTCATCTTTGGCTTCAGGGATATGTAAAATGCTTCCATTATTAGCATATTTAGCTATGATTACTCTAATCCATAACTCTTTTGTATTTGTACAAAGTTTCCATACTAATTTGCTAAGCAAAGCAATATTAAAAAGTTCAAGGTTCCTAAAACCTAGTCCCCCCAAAGATTGTGGTTTGAACCTTTCATCCCAAGCTAAAAAATGTATGCCCCCATTAGATTTGTGACCCCACCAGAACCGTCTTTCTAAACTATCCATTTTTGCAATGAGGGTTTTAGGGATTTAAAAACTCCCCATTTAATATGAAGGCAATGTGTTTAATACATTTTTGACCATTGTGGTTCTATCAGCCTGTGTTAAGGATTTCCCTTTCCAATTTTTCAATCTAGAGCCAAATGATTGGATGATAGGTCCAAAACTCTGAGTCTTATTGTGTCCTAAGAGACGAGGGACTCCTAAATACTTTTCTGAGTCTTTTGTGAAGCTCATATTCAGTTCTTTCGCAAGGTCTACACAGTTCTTTTGCAAGGTCTACACAATTTACTTTTCTGAGTCTTTTGTGAAGCTCATATCAAAATGTCATCAGTAAACATAAAGTGAGAGATAGTACACTGGTAAAGTTGTTAAGTGATGATACCAACGACTGAGTTTGAAACTCGTCTACATCGGGGTGGGAGGGAATTTTCTTTATTTCTTTGCCTAGTTACCTCGCATGTAGGTAGTGGGGCTTCGGCCCAACCTTTAATATAACCTTCATATTCAAAAAGAAAAAAATCGAGGATACTTTACCAAAAATCTCTAAATTATTAATAAAAATCAAAATTTTGATTTTCTTCTTCAAACCTAACGCATAATCTCTCTGCCACAATCCTAATTATCTAACACTAATTTCAATAACTCGTTAATCAACCTACTAATTCGATGAATTGGCCATTATAAAAAGTTTTTTACTAAAGGTATTGGATATTACTTCATGATGACCTTATTTTATCTTTTAGTGTCGAACCAAAACAATTCGTGTGGGGACAAAGTCAACCAGATGAAGAATCAATATCTCAGGTCATTGGCATTATAAACTTAACAATTTTACCACTGTATTATAATCATATATGCTTTTTTATTCGATTTTGATTTTACATAAGCTAAGAAGAGATTTATAACTCACATTTATTTTATGCTAATGATGAATTTTATATAGTTAATGAGGAATTATAAGAGTTCAAATTTACAAGAATTGAATGGTAATTGGCTTCAGGTGGGTTATCTACCCAATCTGAAGTTATACCGAATATTCCACTGAAATTTATCAGTTCTTGTGATGGCTTTTTACACTCCCTATTAAGAAACCTACTATTCCAACTATTGAAGTTTTGTAGCTTAATAGCAGCATCTACTAGAAGGTCAGAATTTTCCCAAGAAATATTGTTGTAATTCCTAAAACAGAAATCCCATATTCCTTTCAAGTCGGTCTCGAACACGACATCCCTCAATCCTAGCTCCCAGCACCAACTGACTGCCTCATAGATGGCTATGCATTCTGAATTTTGTACATTCCTGTCTCTCCAAGAAATTTTGCTCAGCATCTCTCAAAGGTCCTTGCACAATTTAAAGGTATTAGACCAATGCCAGCCAAACCAGTTTCATTAGATTAAGATGCATCACAGGTTATAAACACAAATGGACTATTAAAAGAAACCTAAGCATGTTGTTTTAATGGTTTAGTGACTATTTGCATGGTGAGTTTCTTTGTAACCAAGTTCATAGCTTTATCTGCAGACATTTTTGGGTTAGTTGTTTTCTCTTAAAAAACTAATTCCCTTATTTCTTTTCGTATGAGACAAGAAACAGTGAGAAAATGTCTTAATAAACTCCCTTTTGTGTTTGTTTATCGTCTTGCTGAATGTTGACGCTTTACCACTCGTGAAATATTTCACTCATAGTGACAGTATTGGACTGAGGTATCTTGCTATCACCTGGTATAAGCATCCAAATGGCTTTAGAGAAAGGACATTTAAATAGAAGATGATGGGTTGTTTCAGATTCATTATTACACATAGGACGTAAAAGATTCACACGGTGTATCACATTATTAATTTTCAATCTAGTTGGAAGAATGTCAGATAGGCATTTCCATATAAAGACTGAAAAGACGAGGGTACCGAGTACACCACCAATTCCTTTATTTTGCGGAACAAAGTATATAGATTATTGCTTTCAGTAAATAACAAGACAGTACACAAAAACAAGAAATCACGCACACAAGATTTTTGTTAACGAGGAAACTATAAACTCGTAGAAAAACTCCGGGACCTCGTCCAGTTTGAATACTCTTAAGAATTAAGCCACCAACACACCTACTCTCAGACTTCGGACTAGCTGGTGCAGACAATATGACCCTAATACGACTATTAGTCACAAAGATTTCCCCTCAGTATTCCTACGCCTCCAACCACAGCAAGGTGGTCACGCACATGTACTCCCCTACGTAAACAGACGCCCGTTATTGTCTTACGCAAGAGTTGCCTCACAGCCCGTCGCGAGGACTATCGCTACCCGACCTCAAATCGGACGATTACAACCTTATGGACAACAACCAAATAGCGGCAGGTCAAATCGCTAGATGATATCCTTGGTAACTAACAGATATTTCACCGAAGTCTTTTCACACCAAGAGCGAGGTTATTAAGTTTACTTAGGCAATAAACACCTCGAGATATCGATCAAGCTTTCAAAACATAAACTCCCCAAAGAGCAACCTGTTCGTCCCAGTTGGAATCAAGCAGATAGTTGTAGCAAGTACGATATGATATGACCGTGGAGAAAAATGTACCTGCAAAGAACAAATCCAATAACACCGGTCTTGATTCCACTCAATATCTATAGTTTAGGCACACAAACCGAAAGCGGCTTGCTGACATATACAGGTTAATAGATAAAGAGTATGTTCTATTCACAACGATCTTGAGTGGCCTTATATCAGAAGAGAAGGACCTTAGAATAAACAAGATCGTTAGGTTTGATACACGTGATAGAACAGAACACAAGTACAATACAAATAAGACTAGTAAACATAAACTACTTTCCCGTAAGAGGTACTTCTAGGCTTCTCGATCCCAAGAGAAGACTTTCACGCAATTCTAGACCAAGAGCAAAAGCTCAAAGGTAACTGAAAAGAAAAGCGACAACACAAGCTTACAATTCCGAAGAAGAGATTGGCCAAGGGGATAAAGCTTTCAGGAGAGATACCACTCCTATTTATATTGACTAAGGCTTTAGCTTTGAAATGAGGCAAAGTTAATTTCGGAAATTCCACAAAGCACATTTACATAATAGTTCTGAAATTCCCCATTTAGTCTCATAGCTTTTAATGAGAACTAATACTCAAGCATTTTACATTTAAGAAAAATATATTCTATAATATATTTTCGAAACATGTTTAGCCAAGAGAAATCAAAGAAAATAATATCTTAAGGTATATTTGGATATTTCTTTTTAATTCGAAATATGGTGCTTACCAAATATGATCTCTGGGAAAGATCTCAATTCGAAAACGTGTCCTTAATTTCGAAAATCTCCTTAGATATTATTACTTCCAAATGTCGTCACCAGCTTTAATAATGTTGACATTACTTCCTTGGTATTGTTGGGCTAAGCAGACGAACCTAAGTGGAAGTGGGATCTGGTCCAACGTGGTTCAACGTTCCGCATATCATAACAAACGTGGACAAAGCCTTGTGTGTTAAGCTTAAGTGAACACATAGGTTCAGACATTCCGAATCACGCAAATAGATATACCATTGGAAGTACGGTGCGAGATTCCACGAGTAACTAGCAAAATGTTAAATCTCCTGAATTCTTGATCCAATATAGATGTCACGTTAATGATATCCAAGAATTCAAATCAAAACATCAAATGAATAATCAAATGAATACTTGATCAAGTAGTAAAGCATACGAAGATTTAATCACGTACAGTATTGATCCGTAACCATGTGTCCACTAACTAGAGAGACTACCCATTTTCCAGATGATGACTCAATCCCACTTAGTTGTACATTGAAGATGAACGAATTCAAACTTCAAACCAAGAATATCAAACTCATTAATTCGTTGAAGCACAAATCAAAAATGTAGAGTTTGAACTTCGAAGTTACGCATTCTGAGTCAACCTTATTCAGGTTTCGAAACGTACGTCAGTTTTGGCAGAAACCAAATTAAGGTTTTGGAATCTAAAGTTCATTATATGACCGGATCTTATTTAAGGTTTCCAAATCAAGTTTTCATATAGCGAAACCTTAAGCTTGGTTTCGAAATCTAGATTATGTTTACCAAAACCTTGTTTAAGGTTTTGAAACAAGAAACACATATTAAATTCTCTACAAATGTTTGGTGTCGAACTTGAGAGTCCATGTGGTCGAGAACTATTTCACCATCACAGCCTTTTAGCCTCGACGCACAGGCATATATTTCCCGGTTCACCTAAACCTTTAGGAAACCCAGGGTCTTTTCGACCTTTTAGATCTCACATGGTCAAGACACATTGACCTCGATTCTCAAGTCACTGTCAGCCACACAAACATAGTTTCGAAGCTGTTATATCTCATTGTTCACAATATTTAAGTTTCAGACCAATAGCTTATGAATACGAAAACCAGATTATGGTTTCGAAATCAACGTCAAGTTTTATCAAAACCTACATTGAGGTTCAAACGATGAAAATTCATAAGTTGAGATACACAAATATGGTTTCGGAATCCAGAAGTGAGATATGGCATACAAGATGTTCATATACAGAATCAAATGAATGATTTAGAACTTCAGAGTTCAGAGCCAAACCACGACGTCATATTCGAATCTCATAAACAACAGTATTTCGAGTCTACACAACATAAGTGTGAGTCACGATCTCTCTTACATTGGCTCATATAAATATATGCAATCAATCCGACAGAGCCAGACTAGGTAAGAAGAGACACAATACTGTGATCGATCTTATGGTTTTCACACTATACATAATGCATAAATAAACTTTTGTGTGGTTAAGATTTGATGGCTGTAGAGTATAAAGTACCTATGCAGATTTTATACTCACACAGTTTGGCGCTAGAAACGGGGTGTGATTAAAATAACTTAAGGTTTGCCTGTGATTTAGGGTTTTCAAATTTTTGGGGAAATTTTTTCTAGGGTTTCCAAAAACTCTTTTTCAAAAGCGTATTTTCACCATATTTTCATTTCAAGCTCCACCACCTTGGACGTCTAAAGATCTTCAAAGCTTTAGCATGTTCAAGGGCTTTTGAGCAAATCCTTAGTATGATAAGATCGATATCTTTTCAAAGAATACAAGCTTTGAAACGAAGAGATCTAATCAAAAGCATATCAAACTTCTTCAAAATTCCAGAAAATACCCTAAAAGGCTTGTTCTACAACTACTTTAAGGAAAACAAACCTAGGGTTACTTTGGGGTTTCTTAATACCTAATCTATATTTGGAAATAAACTTCGCAACTCTCGTACTCAGAGCATAAAACTCGGAAAGAGACGGTTCGCCAAAACCTCCCAGTTGGGAAGGTAGATGTGGACAAAACCAGATTACAGTTAGGGTTTGGTGAAAACGAGTACAATCCATGCTAAAATCTCGCATGATAAAATCTGTTATAACAGACAGACATACATGTCAGACCTAGTACACTGCAGTAGCCGCCTTAGACCTCACATGCTTTTTGTCTTTTACAGGTCACAATCAACATGACTTCGAAATCCGATCAGATGCCGAAGCAGAGAGTGGGTTCCTCGAGGCAGGGCACGGGCTCCTCGAGGCACAATACCAGATTATCAACAAGCAAAGGACTATCGCCAGATGTGGCAGCAAGTACAGTCCAGCACAAGGAACGCATAAACGAAGATGAGGTGCACGTTGAGGATCTAGGTCCAGATGGAGAAGGGTTCCCAGAGGGTAACGCACTACCACGACAACAAATACAAGAAGAAGATGGAGAGAATGACGAAGACGAGGGCGAAGACACCATCCCGAATGAAGCAATCCCAGAACATCAACCCGCCGAAGACGCCACGGCGAGGGCTGCACAATTCAGGAGGTTGATTCTAAAAAACAAGAAAATAAGAAAACTAAAAAAGCAACTGGCCGAGGCAAACAAGAAAGCGGCAGAGAAGTCGGCCTCAAACTACAAAGGAAGCAGCGAGGGACACTCTCGCCCACACACCATATCTCAATCAAAGGGAAACTCTGCATCGAGGAGCCATACCAAGATTAAGGGTGACAGTAAGGGCCATGGAATCGTAGTCTCAAGCAGAAGAACCGAACCCAGTATACGTCCGAAGGGGAATAGCATACACCTGGTCTATGAAACTGAACAAGCGAGGAAGGACGCCGAAACACAGGCATTACAGCAAGTAATGCTGGACCAAATCAAGACACTTCGGGCTGAACTATTTGATAATAGAATTCAATCGAGTGATAGGATAAAGCTGACGCAGGCGATAAATGATGTCAACCGCTCGCCGCTAAGTCCCGAAATTCTCTCTAAAGCCATTCTGGTAAAATGCACCATGCCAACTTTCACATCAATCTTCGATGGTTCGGGAGATCCAACTTTACACATCAAAATGTATCTACGAGTATTCTTAGCTTATGCTGACAGAGACGAGGTGCTTTGTAAGTATTTCCCTTCCAGCTTGAAAGGGGAAGCCTTGGCTTGGTACGACAACCTAACAGCCAGTTCGATCTCGTCTTTCGAAGAGCTATCCAAAGTATTCATACTACATTTCTTATACAACAACTCATCAAAGCCAGGAGTAGAGAAATTGTTCAGCATCAGAGTAAGACCAGGATAATCCACCAAAAAGCTTGACGGACAGATGGACAACCCAGTGTGTAGAGGTGGGAAATGGAGCCTCGAAGAAAGACAAAGTACGAGCATTCCTGAACGCTCTCGACAAAAACCACCCCCTATACGACAGGCTCTTCTCCAAAAACCTTGAGACGCTGCAAGATCTCCGAAAATATCAGAAGGAGTGAATCACATTGGAGGAAATTAAGGAGCAAGCAACTCAGGAGAAGGAGACCATTCTGAAGCAAGTCCATTCGATAAACAATCTATCACTCAAAGAGCGCGATCAGGCAATGAACAACCAATCTGGGGATCCCTCAAAAAGAGAGAGGCAAAATGACAATGGCAGGTATGGCAACGAGGGCAAATTTGGTGACGACAAGTACCACGACAACAGAAAGTACAATGACAACAGAGGAGCCAGTTCTCGGGGAGAATTCGAAGGAAATAACACCCAGCGAGGGCAAGAGGGAGGAAGAAAGTTTGGAACACCTCGGACATGATTCCCTACTTTCCAAGACAGGAAGCTCCCAAAGCTATGTGTATCCATCGAGGAAGCCCTTTGGATCATCGAACAATCCGAGTTTGCAAGCGAAATGAGGTACCCGAGGAGTAGGGGTAATCAACCCAAGCATACTAAGAATTCCAGGGATTACTGCCAATTCCATAAATTCTATGGACATACAACGGAAGACTGCGTCACAACACAGGATCAAATCTATTTATTCATCACCAAGGACAAGTTCAAGCACCTCTTGGAGCTACCAAAGCCACCCCCGAACCAACCTCAGCCGAAGGAGGAGCCAAAACACGAGGCATATGTCATAACAATTGATCGAAACATCCTGAGGTTTAGCGACTGCAACTCCATAGTCCACGCAGACACCTGTAGGCGAGGCCCCGAAGGAATCCAGACAGACCAAATTCACAAAAGAGACTGTGAGGGAAAGGAAATATTCAGTGTAGCAATGAAAGGACATCTCGAGGAGTGGCAGAAACAACCAATTTTCTTTTCTGCGGCGAACATACCTAACGAAGGAAGAACGCACAATGATCCCCTAGTCATTACATTGCACATCGAGAAGACAGCTATGTCAAGGATACTGGTAGACCCAGGAAGCTCCGTAGATATACTCTTTGGGCGAACGTACAATAAGCTGCTCGGAAATAACATTGCCTTGGTACCCTCTTCGTACAACATCTATGGATTCAATGGGAAGCCCTCGTACAACATCTATGGATCCATGTGGGGAGTATGAAACGACCAACATCATTCTGTGTGGTCGATATAGAATCCCCTTACAATGCTATTGTGGGACGACCTTGGTTGCACAGCATCATGGGTGTAGCCTCCACGCTACATCGAAAAATCAGATTCCCTACTCCACTTGGGATTGCAGAGATACCTGGTGACCCTACCAAAGCTCGTATGTGCAACGAGATAGATGTCCAAGCAAGAGAAGGAAGCCAGGATTGCCCGAAACAGGCCAAGCACCCAAAATTACGGATGCCAACATAAAGGAATTCATAGCTGAAGTCGAAGCAGGGATGGCAGACGCGACCATAAAAAATACCACAAACTACAAGCAAGGCACCCGACCTACCAACAAGGGGAAAGATCTTTGCCTTAACAGGGAACAGTTCCTCGTCGCAACTAGTAGCATCCAAACTCCGAATGAATCGTCAATCCTGGACAACGAAGGCAAAAACACGCCACAGGAACGATTCTGGGCCGGGCCCTATGTAATCGAGAAAGCGCTCGGAAACAACACATACAGCTTAATTAACCTCGAGGGTCAAAAGCTAAGCACCCTAGTCGAGGGAAAGAACTTGAAGCATGTTAATTAAGACATCTTTATGTAAACAACACGTAAGAAATTGGTATCCAATAAACGAAGAAGCTTGATCTATCTAAAGTTGCATTCTTCGATGTATTTTATTTTCAAACTCCAGATCCTACCAGAACGGGTAAAAAACCTAATCTGGCTAGGCACACTTACAAAGGCTTTAACGCCACAAAAACAAAACTGGCCATGACGCCATCTCCCATAGTGCCTCGTCGCAAAATAAAAGGCTCTAACGCCAAGGCCTAGACGCCAAAACATAAAAAGACCTCGAATAGCAGGCACATAGCTGATGTTCATATAAATCGTAAGGGCCCTACGAGCTATATGACACAGTCTTCTACCCACAAGACACCCCGCTAGCGGTGGGTACTTTGTCTCTAGGATACATAAGCTAATGATACATTTGGACCCACTACCACACGACCACGAGGACCTCTCTTTTCTGAGGCATCGAGGGGACGATAAATGGGATTAACATCTACCTTTAAAGGTAGATGGAACCCCGAGGCAGCTAATTCGCCCTCATTCATGGGAATGGCAGGCGAATTACGTAGCCGAGGGACCTCCTCCAAAAAACTAAAACATAGCCTCGAGGAGGGGCTAACGAGAAACAGATGGGTCGAATTCTAGGCCGCGACAGGAGAATAATACTATGTCTAAGCTCCAGCCTTGACCGGTACTCCCCCATCGAGTTACTTTATTATCGAAGTGCAAGCATAGCTGCTACCCACCATAAGTTCCTAACTTTACTTGGGGCAAATGGATTATCAGAACACCACCATGTTCTCTCGGAGGATACCTTGTATCCTCGATAACCACCTAGTATACCTAGGCAAAACGGGTACCTATGGCCTCGATAACCTTTGTTTGCTTTAAAACAGGCAAGTAGCTAAAAGCCTTTGGGAAGGGTGATCCGTAAGCCCCCACTAGCTTGGTTTACTATCTCCCACGTCGAAGTAAGCCCTGGAGTTGCACCTCGAGTACCCTTAGGAGCCTAGAATATTGCAACAACAACTTCGTACTTACCCGCGAAGATCTCAGCACATATACACATTAAAAGGGAAAATAAAAATCCAATCAAGCAACAAAGGCCTCTTCATAGACAGTCAATACAGCTTACAAGCACCAAAATGGGAAAATGCCAAGTACAAGAATTCTTGCATCAGAAAACAAAAAGGAAAAAGCAAAAGCTTCGCTGCTACAACATGGGAGAAACTTCATTAGATAACACAATGCGACGAGGGGATGGATCTCCAAAACCTTTCATGTCATCCCAAAGCCTTTTTTCAACCTCCAGATCCTCTTCATAAGTTCGAAAGCCAGAGTGATCTTGTCTTGAAGGAGTGAGTTCCCTAATGGGTTCAGACTCACTTTCGCTCTCCTCACTATACGCGGTCGAGGATTCTTGAAACAAATTTTTTTTCCCTTTATCGAAGTTAACAACCACACCACCACCAGTGCTCGACACTTCGGCGTCACCAAGATCCTGTGCGACATTATCAGTAGGATCGTCAGTCTTAATTAAAACATCATCCTTCGGATCATCCTGGGGATGGTTCTTCGGATCATCCTTTGAACCATCCTCTGGAACATCCTTCGAGCCACCCTTGGGATCTTCTTTCGGATCATCCTTCGAATCACCATCGGAACCACCCTTAGAATCACCTTCGGAGTTCCCCTTGGGATGACCTCCGGAGTCACCTGAGTGGCCATCATCCGAACTACCATCGCTATCACCTTCATCATCATCAAGACCTTTGTCTTCAGGAATCCTCCTAAGCAGCCCTCTCTTTCGCCCTTCATCCCTAGCTAGCCTTACAAACACCTCTTGAGGAAGCAAGTATTCGTCGCCTGGAAGTATCGCGTCAGCATCCCTTGCACCGACAGCCCCATAGGTAGGAGGTTCAATGCCGATGGCTCTAAAAAGAGACTGACCATGCATTCGACAGGCCCTGCTAGTAGCTAGGGAGGTAGTCAATGCAGATCGAGTAAGCAGTTCTTCGACAGCCCGTCCATGTCTTAACTGATGGTTGATGAGAGCAAAGCCAGTAACCATATTCCTAAGGTCTTGCTGACACTTGAGGCGAAAATTTTGTTCAGCAGTCGTTTCCTCAACACTCCTCTGCACATCCTCCGAGCGACGCTTACGTTCGAGATCCAGCTCTCGAGAAAACCTGTTCAAATCAGATGTTCGACGCCGCTATTCCTCGGACAATTCCTCCGACAATTGTTTTGATCTCTTTTCAAACTCCAACTTTTGGTCGGCTTCAAGAACCAACTAATTGACAGCTTCGTCCCTTGCAGCTTCGGCGTCTGCAACCTTCTTTTGTAAGTTAGCCTCTATGCCTGTAAAAAAAAAAAACACAAGTGGAATTGAGATGGCAGACCATAATCCAAGGACACATCGAGAATAAAATAAAAACAATCAGGGTTAGTACCCTACTTTCTTTAACAATCATGTACTCAGTCACTTCATGCTGATTGGTAAAACGAGGTTGGGAAGACCTCTTCCTAATATCCTCTCAAAAGAAGCCGCTTCTAGCCTAGCAAGCTCTAACCGATACTCATCAATCATTTGAGAAAGATGGCTGTTCGACTTTTTGGCCTTGGCAAGCTCCATGCTTATGTCATTAACGCCCTTCTTCAAAGCATCATTCCCCGTAGTCAGCTCTTTGTTGACATTTTTCAAAGCGGCCATTTAGACCTTCGAATTCCTGATATCTTGTTCTAGGCTCCCAATCACCACCCTACCAGAGGCACTAATCGACCTTTCCTCGCGGGCAGCATTTCACTCTCGTGTCAAACGATCTACATCTAGCTGGAAAAAGTGACTCTCTCTAGCAATAGTCTCATTCCTATTTCTTTCCTCCTCAAGAAGACGTTCGGTCTTCGTGTTCCTTTTCTTCTCTTCGACTAGAAGGCCCTCAGCCTCGTGCCTTTTCCTTCTATAATAATCTCGATCATCCAAGGCTTTGTTCCTATCTTCTACAAGTTTATCAATCTCACTTCGGTGACTCCTACTACCATAAGAACCATGCGAGGGTTTTTGACCATTGCAGGAATTGCTTAAAGATAGCTTGGCTTCACTGAGTTTTTTCTCGCCTTCTTCCAACTCGCCTTTTGGGAAACCAGCAAATCGTTCTCAGAACAATGGCTACAAAAAGAATGCAGCAACTACAAAAAACAACAAATCCCTACCTATTAGCTTCTTCCTCTTAAGAGCGCTGCGAGTCTTCTCTTTGGCAAGCTCTTCCTGCATTCGGATGAACTTTCGCTCATAGTAATCAGCTTCGCTAAACAAGTCGAAGGTATAAGCCAAATGGCCAGAGGCATGGTAGTCACTCTGTCAAAACATTACGCACCAACACTTAGCCAAAAAACAAAACAAAAACCAACACACAACAAACACAAAGCAAACTCACCATTTGAAGCATAGCCAAGTTTTCTTCATAGGACAGAGGCGGGTGACGAAGATCATAATCCATTCGGGGCCATTCGCCCCCAATAACGTTGCCAAGCTTCTTGCAAAACTCAGGGTCCAAAGGGCAGCCCAAAGAATCAGAGGCATAGGCACCAAAACGAGACGAGACCTCCATGGAAAAATCACTTGGATTATGATTCTCAAAAAGCACCTCTTTGAATCTTTTAGCGGTATATGGTTGCCCGTATTTACCAGCATAGCTAGGAGCTGGTGGGAAACTTGAACTACGAGGGAAATTCATAACTAGTTCCTTCAAAGAATCCATATGCACAGTTGAACCGTCCCTTCGGGGAAGGAGAAGGTCAACCACATGAACAATCTTCTTTGGAGGAGCAGAAGGTTCGGCTGAGGCAGCAATAATGGTAGTAGAAACAACCACGCCCGAGGCAGAGGCAGAGGCAGAGGCAGACGCACTTGGCACAGTGACGTTCAGCCCAACAACAACAATCTCCTCGATAGCTCTTTTGGCAGTCGGCGCTTCAGAAACCTTCGGTGGTAACAGTTCATCGACAACAGTTATAACCACTCTCTCCTCCGATGGTTTCATTGTTACTCGGCGACGATTCGGCAAGCTTGCCTCGGAGGACTTCTTAAAAACAAACTTCTTACGAGGCCTAGCAACCTCCGTCTCCCCACCATACTCAAAACCTAACAGATCACTGTGTAGACTTAAGTCGACACCAGAATTAGCTTTCCCCTGCAGAAGAGAATCCGTCTTTTTCAGGAAACAAATAGAGGCAAGTATTAATACTCTCTTAATAAAAAGCACATATCAAGAAAGTATTTGTTACCTGCTGCATAGTCTCCTCATCTGCTCGGGAACGCTTCAGGCCACTAGGAGTATCCACAGAAACACCTTTGCCCTTCTTCAGAGTTTGGTAAAACATCCTTTTTTCTTCGTCAGAGAAATGGATCATAAACAAAAGCTGAGTGGAGAACTCGTGACCTACATCGAATTGGATCTGAGGAAAAAAGCGCCCAGCATCCTTCCAGCCTCGGAGAACAGGACCCTCCAAAAGCACAGGCTCCGAATACCAGTCTTCGTCCATGGAGTAGTCTAAGGACCCTGGAATCATATTCGAACTCCCCTTCACAGTCCGGAAACTAACACTCCAAGGGGCAAACTCGTTATCTAATGTTAAAAACGGTTCGTAGTGAAGAAAGAAGTTCTGAGCGGTGAAATAAAACCTCTTCAGGGAACCAGCCTCGGAGTTATCTTCGGAATAGGAAACCCATTGATTGGTAAGATGGATAGAACTGCAAGTGAACTGCATCACACCCCGAGGACTAGGAAGGGAACAAAGAATTTCAAGAAACAAAGGGTTAGAAGGTTGATAAAGAGGAGGAATCAACCCAGCAGAAATTTGATGAAATGTAACCAAGAGCTTGTTCTCGTGGCATCGAAACTCCTCAACTAACTCTGGGGTCAGTCGGCTGCCCGGAGAACCAATGGCCTGTATCTTGAAGAATCATCTTTAAAACCAAGGTTATTCATCATCGAGATAAGAACGTCAACTTTGGAAGGAAACGATATGAAAGAAGGAACAAAGGAAAAGAAAGCAGAATTCGCCGGCACCGGAAGTTGCAGAGGCAGAATCGATCAGAAGCTCAAGGGATAATAAAAAGAGAAAAAGAGTTGTCTTTATGAAGCTATGAGAAGATTAAAGCAAAGGGTCTTGAAGGAAAATGTCAAAAAGACGCTTGATTAAAAGATATAAATTTGAGGTTTCCGGAAAAGAGCACCGGAGCAGAGGAAGAAGAGTACGAAGAGACTAAAATTTTTAGAGGGAGAAAACCTAAACTTAAATAGTGAAGGAAAACTAGCGCTTCCGGTGAGAAGGTGAAAAGGTAGCAAAAATCTCGGGAACATGCAGAACGTGTCATAAAACGTCACACTTGGCAGATAGTGGGGTGCATGGCGAGAGGAGTAGGACGAAGAGGAAATTTCCTTCCCAAGAATCTTCGATACAAGGAAAGGAAAGAGGCAAACTGTGGAGGGTGAAACACCCTCGGGACACGTGTCAGAATTAGAGGAGCTAACCCAGCCAAGGGACAAACCACCGTACTTCGGGAATAGGCCACAAGGTGACCTCGAGGAAGAGCCGGGCGAGGAAAGACTCGCACTGGTCATCGAAGGAAAAGATGTGCGAAGACATCTTCGGATGGATCTCACCTAAGGAACCGCCTTACTCGACAAGCTCTGACACCACCACGATTGAGTAGTCTGTCTTATTAGCTGTAAACCACTCAGACTCGGCCTATATAAGGCGAGCTCGAGAAACTTTGTAAGGGTTGGATTTTTGGGTGTAACCTAAGTGGTGAGAGTGGGATTAGCTCTGTATCTCCTCTAACTCCTTAGGATCATATCCATGTGCTAGTTAGGTAGAAATACGATTCATTGTTATACTTTATCTCTTGTCATCTGTTTATAAAATTATCTTCGGTATCGATCTTATGGTCTTCGCACTATACATAATTCATAAATAAACTTTTGTGTGGTTAATATTTGATGGTTGTAGAGTATAAAGTACCTATGCAGATTTTATACTCATACAAACCTGTTGAATGATGAAGCCGGATGTCTACGTTTGATCTTCAGTCTTTCTTCAACTCTTCAACCAGTGATTCTAAATCCTACCAAAATCTTCCCAGGGCCGGCTCTGATAGGTAAGCAGGGAAAGTGGGGCTTTGGGGCAACAAGGCTTGGGGGCAACAAAAAATGAATTTCACATTAGGTCTTTGGTGCAATTTTTTTATCTTGAGCACTTAGATATGATTTCTTAGGTATTATTTGATATGCCTATTCAAATATTTGATGATTTAGATTTCAATCGTTTTGACGTATTCTCAAACTAAAAGATAAACAAAAACATTGAAAATCGGGCGGCCTTCAGCCGCATGTCCAATTTTTTTGCATCCACTTTCGATGTATTTATTTTAATCTCCCATAAGCTAAAATTCTAGTTCGATCCATGTTCTAAGACATTTCAGACAATTAAAGGGACTCTACCATTGCCATTAGAAGAACAAATTTACAGGTATTAAATCTTAGAGGGGCATAAAAAAATTGTTTGCTTCTGGGTCAAAAATTCTCAGGAACGGCTCTGATCTTCCACAACCTAAAGCTAACTCTCTCACATGACTTCACCTAAATGTGTGTTGTTTAGCGGTCGAGTTTTGATCACTAAATTTGACAACTAAGCTTGACATACCAACACTTAGTGAGGTTGACCGAGCCATGCTCTAACAATCTCCCCCTTTGTCAATTTTAGTGACAAAAACTCTTTACATAGATGAACGAGATATTTCAAACCTAAGTTCTACGCTTCGAGTTCTTCTACTTAGCTTGACAACACACCAATAGTACCTGCAAAATATGTCAGTCTGCAAACAATTATATGTACTATTGAAAAATACTGATAACCAATACACTTACTCCCCTTGAATGTAAGTTCGGATGTCTATCATTTTCCGACGTATTGTTATCACCTGTAGCACAACGCGAAAGTCTACAGTGCTAGTAACATCAAGTGTTATTCCCCCTTAGTTCATGCTTTCATTCATTTTTCAATATACGCGCAGGCATTTTTCTCCCCATATGACACTGCTTTGTCAAAGACCAAGCACTGACCGAAGTCAAGCTATCAATATTTCTCCCCCTTTTTGTCAAAAATAATTGACAAAGGGTCTCGAAAATATCTGGGTACGAGATAAATGCTCAAGTTCAGAGAACTCAATTCAACATATAAGAATGATCGCAATCACACGGGTCAACATTTCGACAAGTTACACTATATATATATATGATAAGCTCAAGCAACCTGTCAGAAAATACAAAAGATATAAGCAGATAACAATTGTATTCCCTAAATATTCCACAACCACGCTCCCCTAAAGATATATTTGTATTAAGCACAAGTTCACAAAAGAACTCTCCCCCTTTGGTTGTCATTCCCTCGGACATGAGAACAACGGAACAGTCTTTACCAGAGAAAGACTTAGACTTGGTTTTGGGTTTTCGAATACGTCCGTAGTCATACTAGATTATACCAAAACCATCGATATATGCGTATACTATAACTCCTAGTCAAAAAAACACAAGGATATCCAATAGTATTGTGACTAGCATAAAATCCATACCCTCCTTACATAGTTATACTCATACCTGCAAGACAATCGTTAGTACAAACATAACAGCCACAAACATAAGGAGGCCATGATATCAAGATATTAAAACAATAAAGATCAGTTCCATAAAAGAATTATCTTGATAACCAGCAACATACATCCATAATAAGATTCAGAAATATTAACTCAATGTTGCATTCGAAACTCACGTACTATTTAGTTTTTCTGATTTTCAACTTTTTTTATTTTTCAGAAAATAATTCGAAACTGCGGGAAAAAAAATGACACAATATTTACATTTCGAACATGGACATCTCTAATGGACACGAATGATTCCAATCGCCTTTCGCAAATTTTCAAATGTCTCACGTTTCAGAGGTTTAGTGAGAATATCTGCAAGTTGGCGTTCAGTCGGAACATATTCTAGTTTGGTTATATTTTTTTGGTAAGTTCCCTAATGAAATGAAATCTAATGTCTATATGTTTAGTGCGAGAATGTTCTACAGGATTTTCTGTTAACTTTATTGCACTAGAATTATCACACAAGACTGTCATCTGTCCTACTTCTATACGATAGTCTACTAACATTGGTTTCGTCCATAGTAGTTGAGTACAACATGCTCCAACGGCAATATATTCAGCTTCACACGTGGAGAGAGATTGGGAATTTTGGTTCTTACTGTGCCAGGCAACAAGATTTTGTCCGACATAAAAAATCCACCTGAGGTGTTCTTTCTGTCATCTTGACACTCAGCCCAGTCAGCATCTGAGTATGCAACAAGACAATTGTTTGAATTCTTCATAAAAGATAGACCGAAATCTACAGTGTCTTTCAGATAACGTATAATACGTTTAACAACCTTAAGATGTGATTCTTTAGGATCGGCTTGATACTCGCACAGCATCCGACACTGAATGATATATCAGGTCTTGTGGCTGTTAGATATATCAAACTACCAATCATTGATTTATAAAGTTTTTGATCAACAGATTTCCCTTTTGGATCAGAGTGTAGTTTTGATCCTTCAGAAATAGGCGTGTTCATTAGTGAAGCACTTTCTAATCCGAATTTTTTAACAAGGTTTCGTGCATACTTTTCTTGGGATAGATAAATTCCTTCATCATGTTGCTGGATTTGCAACCCAAGAAAATAAGACAATTCCCCAACATTGCTCATCTCAAACTCCTTTTTCATAATATCTAAAAAATCATTAGCGAGTGTTTTTGAAGTAGAACCATAGATAATATCATCAATATATACCTGAGCAATAATAACATCCTTACCTTCCCATCTGGTGAACAGAGTTTTATCAGCTCCTCCTCTTCGAAACCCTTTTTGTAGAAGGAAAGTTGTTAATTTGTCATACCATGCCCTTGGAGCTTGTTTGAGACCGTAGAGAGCCTTGTTTAACTTCAGAACGTAGTTTGGATGTTGTTGACTTTCAAAACCTTTTGGTTGAGCTACATACACTTCTTCTTTTAAGATACCTGTACGAGTAGAAAATCTGCATAGGTACATGAAGTACTACAGCCCTCAGATCTACTCATACATACA
>JAJJMA010160104.1:0-19597 GCA_023529015.1 Papaver nudicaule | reverse complement strand
TGCATAGAATGCAACAATAAAACAACTCGCAGGAAACTTGGAACAACTCTGGAGTTTATCAACCATTCTGCATTAATTGCAATACTACTGTGATGGAAAAACCAGTGTATGTTTCAATATTAAACACAATATACATGTTATAACCTGCAACATCAGTAACCTAGCTCATCTACATCTACAGGTATAAGATGCATCTAAGAGTAGAATATGGGGCTAACAATGCAGTTTTCACCATAAGAGGAAACGCAGCTGAAGCTTTCATGAATTATGACATTGTTGAACACTGCAAAAGCGCAGGCGGACCATGATAGGTATGGTCTGTCTTTTCGATGTGCTAATAGCAGACTGTGCCGTAGGAACAAAATCTGGCAAGTTTGCAGTTATGGCCGTGAAGGAGGACATTGAGATGCTGCTGCGGGGTGTTTCAATGTACGCGTGAAGCACAACTACCTGCAAGGAGGAGAAACATGCATAGGCAGTTGGGTAATTGGTCAGGAAATACTTATTCTATAATCAAACCTTTGGTTTATTGTTTTTATAATAGCCTGTGCTTTTTTTTACATAATACAATGTTCATCTACTATAATAAACATCATAACAATATATTCTCATGCAGCTAAAAGTTTATATGAACATTGTAGTGCGATGATAAGCATAAAGAAAAAACACACTATACCCAGCAGTTGCCAGTTCTGCGCATAATTAAAAAAGTGTCCTGCCGTTGCTAGCCATTGGATGGTGAACGAAGACTAAATTAGGCAACCTCAAATTTACTGTTTCGCAATTTTCATTACACGATGCAGTTACCCAAACACCCAAACAATTATTTCATTAATTCAATCAGTTTATTCTCATTCCTCCTTCTCAATCAATGTATATGCAGCAAAATTATCGGATGAAAATAAGAGAAAGTTATCTTACTTCAGCAGAAAGTTATGTTACATATAACAACGGTACATATATTGCAAGTTTCACAGACATCCTTTTAGCTAATTTCTATTGTAGAACAAAGGGTTCAAATAAGTATAGGTTATAGAATTATTGGAGGGTGTTTTTGGCCTTCCAATCTGGCATATTCTTGAAACCTAGGTTAGACAAGACTGGACGATTTTGCAAACAAGAAACTAAGGCATGTATATCGATTTGGACAAGTAGGAACTATCAGATGGGCCTGGGGTACATACTTACATTAAAAGGAATTAATAACCAACAGGACAAGATTCAGCACTTGCCATTAGACTCAGACAGCCTGTATACTGAATTCTTTGAAGCATCTACATTTAACCAATATCATTAATCATCCACATATAAATGTGATATCAACCACAGTTACATAGTTGCAAAATCCAAAAAAACATAGTCAAGTAAATATACCTTTCATAGCTACAGGCTTCAACACTTCTTAATTCTTCATTGTTCTTTTTCTTTGAACTCTGCATTCAATTGACATGGTAAACTTAAGAAATCAAACCTGTATGGATTGTACCTTCCTACTTTAAATAGAGCACATCCATTTCCATAAACCACTACATGCATACTTCAATGTAGCAAGGGACGGTCCATTCAGCTCAAATCAATAAGTTAAGGAATTTGCATAGTAAAGGCTTTACTTCAATATGTGTACACAACACCCACGGTAGTTGCATCAGTAGCATATGAAAAGATCTGTGCAACCAAAACACTCAATGTTTAATCAAAGTGGACCAACAAGAGCCCATCAAAGTGGTCCTTAAAATTTCAATCTATCAAAGTTGTCTTGCTCTAGAAGAGAAAAACTTGCATCCATCCAAAACAACTCCATATATATATATATAAGCATACCAATATAGGTACCTAAAATCAATCGGAACAGGTAAATATACTGAACAAAAATTTTCAGGGTGCGGCAGTACACAAAGACTAATAAGTTTTTCTTTTTTGTGCTATCTGCAGAGATTAAGTAATCACAAAGACAAGTAATGGAGGAAAACCAAAATCAAGGATTCAAAACAAAGGAAAAAGTCAAACCTACTATTTCAGTGTATTATGATCTTCGAATCCACAACAGAGAACAGGAGTGTGGAGAACAGATAGACAACTACTATGTGCAGAGAGGCAGTGATGCAATGGATTCCCTGAGAGAAGAACTATGCAATGGAGATAAAAACAGATCTTCACTACTACAAAAACCAGGACCCTCAGCAAAATAGACCTTTGGTACCAAGGTGGTCTTGCATGTATCAGATCTGAAAACTCACAGAAATAGGCATATGTAATTGAGTTTGTGCTTCTTATTTGTCTTCATGAATTTAATTGAGCTATATTATATTCAATTTTTAAAATTATTTAATCAAAATCGATTTTTATCGCATCGCAAGTCAACAGAAAAATAATCAATCTCAATCAAAAACAAGTCCCTGCGTTAGAATCCAATCATAACTTGGTACAAACCAAAAAATCAAATTCAAAAAACTCAAACACAATCTATCCCAAATCACTTAAATAGTTCCTGGATAATAATCAAACATACATTTAGACGAAACCAAACCTCCACCTTCTTCTACCTTAATCAGACAATCATCATCTTTAATACAACCCTCCGGCTTCAATCAAACAAACCACCACCTCTTTTATCCTCCATATTCTTTGGTTTCGACTACTTCTACACCCCTCTTTCATTTCGACAGAACCAATGGGATCGATACAAACGAGTGCAGCCTCGATCCGCTCACCATCATACTAAACAAGAAATGCTGCACATCTTAGGGCCTCGGGCCCGTGCGAAGAAAAAAAAAATTTAGCAAAATATTTTCTCAAAATATTACATCGGAATTTTTCTGATTTCCTCTTCAATACATAGATTAACAAAAACCCAAACTTTTAGAGGACGGATTTAGGGTCGTAATACCATATAAAATGGATGGTTAGGTTAACACCGAAAATAGAGTTCAAACACTAAGATTAAGTTTCAAAAGAAGAAAACACGAAAATATCTTAAGATTTAGAATATATACGGAATGGACATTAAGTAAGAAACAACCTCTACCTTAAATCGAAATCCCTGAAGCTGATATTACCAACAGTTCATCTACAATCAAATCTGATTTGGAGATTCGAGATCTTACACAATTAGTTTCGATCAAATCAATCAATTTCATGACGAAATTGAAGATGTTGCTCTCTGCTTTATTGATTCTCTCACATTTTTTTTTTTTTGAATTGCAAAATTTGAAAAAGATCAGACTCAGGAATGGACTCAGAGGAGCATCTTTAGTAAAGAACGCGAAAAGCTGTGAGGCGTAGGGACTTAGGCCCGTGCGAACGCACGGGCTGGACAACTAGTCGAGATAAAAAACGGACGGAAAGTGAAACCATAAATTCCGAAACTCCAAATACCTTAATTCCCTTCACGCACTCTCTCAGAAAACCAGAATCCCTAAATCAAGAAAAATGGAAGCACAACCACCGCCACCGCCATATCTATCATTCCTCCAAAATTGCATAATCTCACCATCTCAAGAAGAATTGTTAGATCAAAAGGGATTTGCATTTTCAGACAATATTCACCAAGATGGTCAAATCGATGAAGAATTCGAACAGCCATCACTTCCCCTCGATAATACAGATATCAGAATTTGTTCATTACATGATTCCAGCAGCAGAAACAGTGAGGAGGATATACAAGGAGAATCTGAGAAAACAACCTTAGAATCACTTAATCGTGAAGAAGATAGGGTAAAATTTGATAAAGAAAACAGTAAGGGTATCGATGAGGGTTCTGGGGAACATTGTGGAATTGAAGGTGGTGTGAAGAGAATCCGGTTAATAGGAGATTGTTCAACTGGTGCTGGTGATAATAAAGAAGAAGAAGAGGAGGAGGATATACTGAGTATTGCAATTAAGGCTGGTCTGGAAATGCCTCAGCCTCGTTGGTGGAGGACAGGAGGTTACGACACTCAATAGGTATATTATTCTTAATTGGAGATTCATGTGTTCAATCTTTTGATGTTTTGGCTGCCTGTGTGTTTTTGTTTGTGGGAAATTGGGAATTAGAATCGTCGAACCATGTTAGTTAAGAACACTAGTGTACAAGTGTGTTGCATAGGTTAGATTGTTTGTTTGTTGCAATGTAGATGATTGCATTTGCGTGTTAATGGAAAAGACTTTTCAATCGTGTTAGTTAATAATGTCACTGTTAAATTTTGTATTTTGTATGTTTTCGTGTACTGTTTCGTTTCAGTTTCTGTTTCGTTGTGGAAGATTATACGTATTGGAGGGGCTTAGTCTTTAGATATCTTACTTATTGTAGGTATTTTTCTGTTAAATGTATGGAGAATTTGGATGTAAATGTTAGGATTCATCATTGTCAACCTAATTGAGACATGTATGTTCTGCAAACCTCATAACAAGTTCAATGTCATAACATATGTAGTTGTCGTCTCACTAGAATAGAGAAGTTTTATTTGGGTATATACCATTCTCTATATGCCATTCTTGGTGGACGTTCAAGAATCCTTTGTTGATGAGAAATGTATTGAACAGTAAATTGGGGCATTAGGAGCTACTACTCTCGTTTCACTGAACAAACTCTTCTTTGCCTTTTCCCATCTCATGATGTCGTCTCACAAGCTGTATTTTGACTTTGAGAGGTTGGTAGGAATGTTTAAGGTTGTTGCTTTAGCAGTTTCTCTGCCAGAAGTTCAGAGTGCAGACCGGAGAGTTACCTTCAGAAAGGTCATATAAACAGTGATCTGTCTTTTCATTTTCGTGGTCTGCAGTCAGCTCCCTTTTTATGGCATGCACTCAACAACAGGTGTGATCCGTTCTATTGGTTGCTGCCATCCTGGCTTCAAACCGTGGAGCTCGGACTACTCCTACTGGGATATCTGGTTTAGTCATCCAGCTTCTAGCTGGGTGAAAGATCATTGAAATTGACAACAGCATTCCTGAGCACCGTGCTCTACCAAATGGTGCATAGCAGAAGTTGCTTGGCATTCTTATAGCTGTTGGTGAAGCTGTTGCTTATATTCTTTCTAGAATGTTCGTTAGTGTTGGCCAGCTTGGTGTTGGAAATGCAATTGGTTTCATAAATCAACTCTTTATTGCTGGTATCGTTGTCATCTGCTTAGATGAACTTCTACAGAAAAGATATGGTGTTCAATCTGGAATTTCCATGTTCATTGCAATCTGTGTAAATATCATCTGGAAGGCATTTAGCCCCACAACCATCAACAGTGGAGAGGAAGCTGAGTTTGAAGGTGTTGTTGTCGCTTTATTCCGGCAGATGAGGTATGTGCTCTGTGCGAAGCATTCTACTGGCAGAACCTTCCAAATGTGACAAATTAGTTGGCAGCAGTATTCTTCCAGTTATGCTGATGGACGAACACGGTTGATATTCTATTAAGTTGTTTTAACATGCCCATCATTCCACAGCCTACTCTTGTATCCAACCTTTGCTTCATCTCCCAGTTGCTCTACAGGCAGTAAAGTACAACTTTCTAGTCAATTTGCTCGGAAAGCAGAAGGAGTCTGAATATTCAGGTGGTCAGTTCATTTCTGTTGGTGGAATGGCTTACTACATTACTGCCCCGTCAAGTTTGGCAGACATGGTCTCCAGTCCTTTCCATGCTCTGTTTTATCTTATATTTATGCTGTCAGCTTGCGCTCTGTGTTCTCTAAGACTTGGATTGAAGTTTCTGGATCCTCTGCTAGAGATGTGGCTAAACAGCTGCTGCATTTGGTGGTATGTCCGTTGGAGCATTGAGAGTTTCGGCTTATTTCATGGGTTCGAGTGGTTCTGGAAGTGGATTTTTGTTTGCAGTCACAACTATTCACTAATACTTTGAGATCTTTGAAAAGGAGAGAGCTAGTGAACCGTTAGCACTCGAGATTGTTCAGTTGACTCTGACAGGAATGGATTTGGTGGTGCAAATGAAACACTCCTCCCCAGCAGTTATGGCGACACCATATTATTGATGCAGGTTTTGGTGTTTCACTGCATCCAGTGTCCACTCGGTGGTGGTGATACTGATATTTCTGGCTGCTGGACTGGATGGTACACCATTCTTTAATTCTGATAAAAAAATTCTTCAAAGGTGATATTTTTGTGAGTCTTTGCAGTTTCTTTCATGAAATTTTGGTGATTCTCAAGGTAACTTGCAATCACTTAATGGTGCTCAAGGGGAAATTTGGACGAGTTGCAGTAGAGTCTACTAATGATTGGTATATCTGAGATTGTTTGTTTTCATATTTTTGATTTTATAGATTGGTGTTGGTTTCTCAGTATTACAAGTTTAAATCTTGAAATATTATGGGCACACGAATATAATTAGTCAGACGTAACATCAATGTTTTTCAGTTTTAAAAAAAATTGTCATTTGTGTGGTTTCTCATACAAAATTTGTGTAAATCTGGAACACACAAAAAACACAAATGAACCATATATAAGTAGCATGAATTTTGTATAATCTGCTACAAATACAATCATAGGTAAATGCCTATTCAAGTGTATGTGGAGGATTTTGGACTCGAGATGGTGGGGAAAATTGAGCTAAATTTACTACTTCAAAGCAAATTCAAAAACCAAGAAATATGGATAGAACTCAAACATAAGTACCGACTGAAGTGAAATTAAGCTCTTAACATAAGTTTATATCTGGAACATTAATGTAGTTTCCATCTGGAACATTAATGTTGGCCATTACTTAATTTAGTCATGAGAAATCTCATCCTGTAATGTATTGTAAAATGAACATCATATATAAACATCATTATGCACCATAATCAGGTTACATTGTGCACGAATGCGGCTTTTCCGCTTTATTTATTCCTAAATTAACAAGGTTTGCTTCCTATATGCTTTCTGCACTGCACTGCTTGTTTTGATGTGATTATAGAAACAAAACTAATGGTGCCAGGTAAACAACTACCTCATCTCGAACCTCAACCTCTACAGTTGGTTTAATATTTCAGCCATCCAGAAAGAAAGAAAGCTGGCCTCAGATAGGATTAAACATTAAAACCATTGCTTCAGTTGACAATTCTTTTCATCTCTGCGACAAAGTTAGTGATAAAGCTATCTTGGATATATTTTTTAAGAAGAAAATCTTTCCCATTTCCCATGATTAACACTAATTGACTTCCCTGGCTCTTGATTCACATCCATAGTTACTGTCTTAACAGCTTGTACACAAATCTTCTTCATTAAAATGCCCATGTTCGTCGTCTCTAGTTACTTGTACCCCAGCTTCCAAATCTCCACTGACTAGCTTAGAATTCAAAAACTGATCACCCCTTTGTGGTAACAGAACTAACTGACAATCATTCATGAATGCCTCAATCACAGAACTTAAACCTGCATGACAAACATAACAACCAACACTATCATGTGCCAGTATCAGCTGTTGTTGCACCCATCCAGTGTGCACCATTCCTCTATCCTGCACCCTCTCAGCAAACCCAATTGGGAATGCAATTTTCAACTTTACATTACTATCTCCACCACCATCAGGTACGAAATTCAAAACCGCAATGAATGGAAGGCCAGTTTGCTCTAATCCTAGAACTAGCTCCTTAATCTGTTCATCTTGCAAAAACGTTTCGCTGCCAAATGAACAAAACACAACAGATTTGGCTGGGAACTTTTGCAGCCACTTTTCCCATTTTTCTTCCAACTTGTCTATTGGTGGTTCAGGAACTAAAGGGCCTGTTAGCAGAACAGGTTTACCATAAATTTTACTGATATAATCCAAGTAAGGGCCTTCCATTTCATCACAACTCTTCAATAACAATAGCGTCAGACAATTTTCGCACTGTTTGGACACGTTCGTTAACACTAGGACCTCCATCAAAGATCATGAAAGGATACAAGAAAGTACGAGCTTGGTAAGTACTCATTGATGATATTGAAGTTTCGGGGAACCCTGGTGGAGGTTTCTTAACATCATCAATAGTGGGTGAGTCCCGATATGGATTCGTTACATAGGCTCCGCAAGCAGCTGCGAAGAGACCGAAATGGAAAGTTTTGATACCTAATTAATGGAGAAGCAATGGAAGGAAACCAGTGTTGCACAAAATCAATAAAGACAATGTGGGGTTCGAGATCAATGAGAAGGGATTCGATTTGAGGTTGCATTTTATCAAGTGCAACTTTGAGAAGATCAGCCAGGGCTGGTGACATATCTGCAGTACAACCAAGACCTGGTGGAAGACCATCGACTGCTGGGATATGAACAGGTATGATTTTGATTAGAGGTGAAGAACTGAGAGATGATGAGATTCTTTGGATATTTACTGGTGCAGACAAGAAAGAGATTTGAACTCCATGAGAAGCAAGCTTATTTGAAAGCTGCACAAATGGAGTAATGTGACCAAACGCAAGCCATGGGAACATAACCACATGAAGTTGAGAGCCTGACGACCCTTCTTGGCTTTCCATCTCTAGCTATACTCAAGATTTACCAGATAGTGAGAATGAAAGTTGATTATTGCCCAGTTTTACAAGATTTACCACATGACCACTGAGTCATGCTAGCTATGCAGATTGCCTTCACTAGCTTCAACAAAAATTCCGACACCAACAATGGCTGTATGCAAAACTGCTCATAAAGGATAGAACCTGGTCCACATGGAAGTCCCCTTCTTACGGATCATACTTGGCAGATACATTGAGTCAGTTCTAGGGCTGCACAGACCCAACCCTAACCCACCACCTAACCCACCAACCCACCACATAATACACTACCCTTAGATTTACCTACCCCTGCATCATCCTCACATCTCAGCCATCCATTTTTATATATTTTTTTACTGTAAAGGGTAAAATCATATTAAAAAGATGTCACAGGAAGTGACAGAGTTACAAACTAGCTAATGATTACAAACCAAAAGACACCAAAATCAGTGACAATTAACAACAACGTCCCAATTACATATTATATATAACGAAGAAAAAAAACCCAAAAACTTTCTATCGGTCTTTCACTCTTTCACATCTCAGCCATCCTCACATCTCATCCATCCATCTTTATGTATTTTGCTAGTTAATGTTTCAAGACAAATGTTATTGACTTATTGTAGACTTTTATGTGGTTTTTAAGTTTTTCTAGTTTCATTTTTAGGCATAATGAGTCTTATGACTGCTTTATTAGGTGGCTGAGGATCAAAATTTTAAAAGTATTTCATGCCAAAATTTTGACTGAAAAATTGGTGGGTAACCCACCAACCCACCCACCTAAATGTTGGGCCCAACCCACTGTAAGGGTGGGTTGGGTTTGGGTAGGCAAATTTTAAACCCACCCCTAGGTGGGTTGGCTTTGGGTTTAGGCTAAACCCAACCCACCCGACCCAATGTGCACCGCTAGTCAGTTCACATGTAAACCCTAGTCTATAGGGTAGTCCTCTTATTTAGGATATTATGCAAATATTGTTCCTATTTTTTTATTTTTTTTGAATTTGAAATGTTATATTAAAGTTGGACGGAAGTCCACTGACTACTAGCCCAGATAGCTAGGCAAACAAATAAAGAAAAACTCCCCCACCCTGATGCAGATGAGTTTCGAACTCAGCTTGCTAGTATCACCACCAAGCGACTTTACCATTGTACTACGGTGACATCTATGAGCTAAACTTATTGAGGAAAAGAAGAGTTTGCCACTGATACAGTTTCTTGAGCAAAGGAAGAATATTCATTATCGTGGAATCGAATGCAAAATTTGTTTTCTAAAATCCTTAAATTTGTTCATTAATAAAACCCATCAATTTACCATTAAAAATTTGTACTAAGAAACTCTTTAGAATACATCACTTTTATGACATCTAAAGAACACCATTGCTTCCTATAGAAATGATTTTTCATATTCCGAAAGAGCCATATGCTTCATCTAAATCCGATTTTTCTTGATCACCCCCAACATAGGTACCCGAACCAAGTGAAACTAAGCGCTCCACATAAGTTTCTGTCTGGAACATTGTTGATAGACAACTAGTACTTACTTTGTTCGTCCACCTACCATACCTTCCCAAATCAATCTCCCCAACCCATGCTCTTTCATGTTTTGGGTCTTAAAAAACCAAAGCAACATGCGAACAAATTTTAATGTCTAGTAAGATCTCCCCAGTCTTCAACGAGTGTATGCGCCTTAAGTGCTGAAAATTTGGAATAACAGAATCCAATTTCAATCGAGAAATGTCGTAGCGTTTCGTCCAAGAGTGTCTAACACCATAATCATTCATCACCCATACCTCAGTGCCAACCTTAGAGTGGCTACAAAACATGCATAAACGCCCTTCCAAAACATTCATACATTTACGTTTAGACTTTTTATTATCGTTAAAAATTTCTGGCAGTGGTAACTCGTTAAATACTTCTTCAGCCATGTTAAAAGAAAGTAAGACTTGTGAGAACTGATTCTTTGACCTTCTGGGACATGGATTTGCTAACCAATGCAGAGCTTCATGAACAAACACACCCTTCACCAGTAATTCATCGCTAATTTTGTAAGGTATGTATTCAATTCGTTTCCAGGATTTCGAACCCATCGTATAAACCACGACTTCAGAAACCATGATTTTCTTATTTGAAGGACTTAATACTATTACAACCTTGTATGTAAGACACCTTAGTGTGTCTGCCTAAATAACTAGTGTGTGTAGTCCTAGTGTGTGCTTGTGACAGGCTGTATGTGTGAGTGAGTTGTCTACAACTGTCAGGTCAGTTTCTGTTATCTGTTATGTCGGTGCTGTCTAGTTATGCTTGAACTATAAAAGCACAAGAATTCTACTTCCACTTCAGAGGAAGTTGATACACATTCTTTGAATACCACTATTATTCCTGATACTGCATTTGTTAGTGTCACTCCTACTCCTATTTCCACTATTCATACAAGATCAAAATCAGGCATTACTAAATCAAAACCTCTTGACTCTGCTTTTGTTGCTTTGACTAGTGTTATTCCTAAGCACACAAGTAAACACCCTATACCAGTAGCCTTCTCTGTCATTCTTGATTCTCTCTCAGTACCCAAAACTTTTAAGGAAGCTGCTGAAGATCCAAAATGGGTTGTTCCTATGGAAATAGAATATGAGGCTTTGTACAATAATAACACATGGGAGGAAGTTCCATTTGAAGAAGGTACGAATGTTTTAGGGTGTAAATGGTTGTTTAAGGAAAAACTGAAAGCTGATGGGGATTTGGAAAGGAGAAAAGCCAGATTAGTGGTTCAAGGTCACAAAAAAATCAATGGTGTGGATTGTCAAGAGACATTTAGTCCTGTTGTAAAATCCACCACTATTAGGTGTGTTTTAAGTTTGGCATTGAGTGAAAAATGGGTAATGAGACAGCTGGATGCGTCTAATGCATTTCTTCATGGTTTTCTCTCTGAAGATGTATACATGAAACATCCACCAGGATTTGTCATCCCTGAACATCCTGACTATGTATGCAAGCTCAAGAGATCGCTGTATGGACTCAAACAATCTCCCAGAGCATGGTTCAAAAGATTGAGTGAATTTTTGTTGAAGAATAACTTTGTGCAGTCACAATGTGATAACTCCATGTTCTATTCTTATGGGTCACAAGGCAAGATGATTCTGTTGGTTTATGTTGATGATATCATTCTAGTTGGTTCTTCTGATAAACTTGTCACTGCATTTGTGGGATGTCTTCTAACTGAGTTTGCTATGAAGGATCTTGGTCCCCTACATTTTTTTCTGGGTATTGAGGTGGTGAAGGATGAAGCTTCAAATAGTATGCTTCTTACTCAGAATAAATATGCTTTGGAGCTGTTGAAAAAGCATGACATGATAGACTATAAACCATGCAAGACACCTGTTGCTGCTGGAAAAAGGGTGTCCTTATATGATGGTGTGCAACTTCAAAATGCCGAGGACTATAGAGCTCTTGTGGGGGGTTTACAGTACTTAACTCTTACAAGACCTGACCTAAGTTTTGCAGTAAATTATGTTTCACAGTTTATGCATCAACCAACTGATGTCCACCTGCAACTTGCTAAAAGGATTCTCAGGTACATTAAAGGCTCATTGGGTGCATGAATTACACTGTCAGGGGAAGACTGTACTAAGATCACTGCTTATTGTGACAGTGATTGGGCAGGATGTCCTGATACAAGAAGGTCTACATCTGGATATTGTGTTTATTTGGGAGAAAATCTGGTGTCTTGGTCTTCTAAAAAGCAGCCTACTGTGTCTAGATCATCTACAGAGGCTGAGTATAAAGCTTTGGCTGTGACTGCTTCTGAAGTACAATGGATGTCATACTTGCTAGAGGAACTGCACATTCCATTACAGACACCATGTGAATTATACTGTGATAATATGGGAGCAGGACATCTAGCTTACAATCCTATCTTTCATGGAAGAACCAAACATGTGGAGATTGATTATCATACCATTAGGGATCTGGTTGTGACTAATTTTGTCAAAGTTGACTATGTGCCAACACATAAGCAGATTGCAGACTTGTTCACTAAGGGTCTGAGTAAAGATCAGTTCTTACTGTTGAAAAACAAACTGATTCTCAGTCCTGTGAGTGCTCAGTTTGAGAGGGGCTTTAAGATACCTTAGTGTGTCTGCCTAAATAACTAGTGTGTGTATTCCTAGTGTGTGCGTGTGACAGGCTTTATGTGTGAGTGAGTTGTCTACAGCTGTCAGGTCAGTTTCTGTTATCTGTTATGTCGGTGTTGTCTAGTTATGCTTGAACTATAAAAGCAAGTTTGTACTTCTTTGTTTCTTAACTTTCAATAATACAACACTCTGTTTCTCATATTGTATTCATCACTCACGCGGTCGTATCCGAAACCATAATTTCTTACAGGGTGATTACCATCCTTCCATTCGAATCCACTGGGTGTTTCTGACCTTGGTATCATTTTGTACTCTCTAGTTGTAGGGTTCCACAAACCGGTAACCCACTCGGCATTCTTCATCATAATGAATAACAAACTATTACAAGAACCAAAGATTTTAACTCGTCGCTCACCCAAAGATTCGAATGGGTGATCAATGTGCTTCTGAATAATCTCGTTTGGTGAAGATTGGTCATGTTCTATCGAAAAAACAGAACTTTCGTCACACGTAAAAAGTATCTTAGAATTGTTCTTTTCAATTTCAATAGAATGCTTGAGATGTTTCTGAACAAAATCAGTATTGTGCTTGAGAAACTTGTACCATGATTTGCGTACGCACCTGAATCTCATTAATGATTTCACGGGTAAACATAAGAAGATTTCTTCTATGTTTTCCTTTGAGATATACATCATCGTTTAACTTGTCGCAGTTCAAAATCTCTGATCTTCTTCTTTTGCGAGCTAATGTGCAAGGTAGGAATTTGTTACCCTGGGGAGCATATTTGCTGAATACACTGCTTTCCAAATATTGGATTCTTACCATATATATCATGGGGCTATCCCTTCGACCTGGAGGAGGGCATATACAATCTTATAAGGGTTGCTCGATTTTTTAGGGATTGTTTGTGTTATACCCATCTAGGGTATAGCGATAAGGGGTATCCTAGTGGTCGATTGGTTTATCAAAACCAGTTTGTTACTTGACAATGATCACAGCTTGAGCTAATTATTTTTATCTCGTTTTTGCATCCAAAAGGAAAAAAAATTGTTGGTTTATCAGTGTTGTAGTTTTACTACGAGATATTGTGGGAAACACGAAGGCGTCATGAAATATCCACGTTTTTCATTCTGTAAACAAAGAAAATGCTACTTGTGTGGTTTCTCATACTAAATTTGTGTAAATTCAGAAAATACTTCAATTACTTGTGAATGTGAAGTAAAAAACAAATACAATGACCTATATAAGTCTCATAAAATTTGTTTACGTGCAACAACAATCAGAAGAGCTAAATGTCGTATGTGGAGGGTTTCAGAATTGAGATGGTGGAGAAAAGGAAGTGTATGTGGAGGGTTTCAGAATTGAGATGGGGGAGAAAATTGAGCTACACATTTACTTCGAAACCAATACTTAGAAATGGGAAGCAATATAAGTTTCCTTTAAAATTGAGGAGAGCGTCTCACTGTCACAAATAATTAGCCTGGCAAATTTGGGGGCGAGCCCAAATTTAATAGGGGCGAGCACTACTTCAAATATCCTATCCTAGTTTATAAGGGGTGTTAAAACTTTGTGCAAATACTAAAAAGTCCCTACACTAATCTTACTACTAATTTAACTACATAACTAATTAAAAAACACTCAAAAAAAAAATCATTATCAACAAACACTCTTCTTCTCTCTACTTCATTTCTTCATCTCTAAAATCCAAAAAAATTAAACTTTAACAACTTCAAAATTCGGAACACTAATTTTACTACTAATCTTACTACAAAACTAATAAAAAACACTCAAACAAAAACCATCTTCTCTATATCATTAACAACAAACAATCTTCTTCTCTCTATTTCATTTCTTCATCTCTAAAATCCAAATTAAACTTTAACAACTTCAAAATTCGGATTTTGAAACTTGGTTTGTTGATTAACTTACAATACAAAGATGGTTGGTCAAACATAATCGAACGATACTCCATTGAGGAGCTTAGTTCACTAAAAACACTATGATTTGTATGAAAAATGCTTAATTTTTTCAAGTTACAGAGACAAAATCGTCAAGGTCGATGATATAATCATGACGATTGTTCTTGACTGTTGAAAAATCGTCATGGTTATATCATCTACCTTGACGATTGTTCATAATTTTTTTCCAGAGATTTCATGATTTAGACAAAGGAAAATCAAGAAAAAAACCAAAAAAATCGTCAAGGTTTTGAAGGTTTCCTTGATGATTTTTTTGGTCACGGTTTTCGCAACGCTTATAAACGTTGCTAAATCTCTAATTTTTTGCAACGTTTATAAGCGTTGCAAAAACAATAAATCGTCAAGGAAACCTTCAAAACCTTGACGATTTTTTTGGTTTTTTTCTTGATTTTCCTTTGTCTAAATCATGAAATCTCTGGAAAAAAATTATGAACAATCGTCAAGGTAGATGATATAACCATGACGATTTTTCAACAGTCAAGAACAATCGTCATGATTATATCATCGACCTTGACGATTTTTTCTCTGTAACTTGAAAAAATTGAGCATTTTTCATACAAATCATAGTGTTTTTAGTGAACTAAGCTCCTCAATGGAGTATCATTCAATTATAGTGATTATTTGACATGTTTAAAACAAAACCTTGACGATTCTAGGTTAATTTGAAGTCTATGTTTCATCGATTCAATAAAGTTTTTGGTTTTTTTAAAATCTTAGATAGATTGGATATGTCGTAGTGATTAAATAGTTAGTAGGGATTTCAAACCTTTTTTTATTGACTCTAATTGAACAAAAGGTCACCATAACATCAATTAATCTGGAATGTAATGAAACAAAATGTAATAGATTCGGTTTTAGTTTATCATGTCCTCTTTGAAATCCTTAGAGCATCTCCAATGGCAATTTGGTGTGAATCCTATTTGTAATCAGTTTTTTGAAGATGTGAGATCAAAATTCCCTTATTTGAAGGATGCAAAAATATATCTTCTCCACCCATAAATCAGAAGGGCTAAATGTCTATGTGGAGGTTTCAGAATTGAGATGGTGGAGAAAACTGGGTTAAACTTATTTACTTCGAAACCAATATTGAGAAAATGGGAACAGTACAAGTTTCCTTTAGAATTGAGGAGAACGTTGCTCTGTCACCAATAAATAGGGACTAAATGTCTGAGGTATTATTAGCAATAGGAAGTTCTTTGTGAAGGTTTTTTTATCGACGCTAATTAAAAAAAAGGTAATAGTTTCACTTTTAGTTATACATCTCCTCTTTGGAATCCTTAAACTTTGAAATCCTTAAACATCTTGATAAGAATTCTGCTTTACTCATACTAATATAATTTTTTTTTGAAGCCCATCCATTTTTCACTGAAAATTTTTACCCAAAAACTCCCAAACTCTTTCGAGTAACGAGTCGGCTTTGTGTTGTTTACTAATTTTCAGAGCTCGGGTATTTTTCCAAGGTGACATGGGGTATTTTGGCTATTTTCTCAATCAGTTAAAGAGATGTTTCTGTCTGGGTTCAGGAATCTGGGATTGGAATGTAACTTGACATGGATGTAATTCTAATGCAAAATACTAAACAAACAAATACATTTACCAATTCAGATACGTACGGAGATGTAAGAAAAGTAAATGGTGCAGGTTTCATTCATTTTTATTCAACAAACAAACAATTCGACATACAGTGCAGGAAGAAGTTTGAAATTAACGCTTGGTCTTTAGTGTCAGTGAGGTGAACTTGCATCCATTATATTTTTATGATCTACTAACGAGTTGACATCGTCTATGATTGTGAAAATTTTCTTTAAAGGTGATATTTTTATGAGTTTGTACAGTTCTTGTTCATTAAGCATTTGCCAGATTTTGGTGATTCCATGTTCAAGGTTAGATTTCCATGAGCGGCAATTGAGTCGACTAATAATTGGTATATCTGAGATTGTTTGTTTTAATATTTTTTAGTTTTCTGGATTAGTGTTGGTTTCTCATTCTTGCAAGTTTAAATCGAATTATTATGGGAACACGAATATAATGGGTCAAATGAAACATCACTGTTATTCAGTTTGTTTAAAAAATGTCATTTGGGTGGTATGTCATAGTACTAAATTTGTGTGTACTTGGGACAATGCTCCAATTACTTGTCAATCTGTGAAGAAAAAACAAACACTAAATTTAGTTTAATCTGCAGCAATCACAATCAGAGGAGATAAACGTCTATGGAAGCGTATGGAGGGGATTTCGGAATTGAGATGGTGGAGAAAATTGAGCTAAACTTATCACTTTGTAACGAGTTCAAAAGCGAAGGATTTTCCAATGTACCCAGAGGAAATTGAGGTAAAAAATATGAACAATCATGAGCTAAATTTATCGTTTATAAATACTCACAATTTTAAGATTGTATTTGGCATAGAGGAATACCAAGCTAACACAATTGTTACTGAATACTCATATAAGCAAAAGATGGAAGTTGAATAACGTTCAAGGCTTCACAAAAAGAAAATCAACAAAATTCTCACTTAACAAAAAACAACTTCTCAAATCACTTCTAACCTGGCTTTCTTGGTTGGCTTCCAACATGATCCATTTCTTTAACAAAGGGAGGAATATTCATTATCGTGGAATACAAATTTTGTCTCTAAAACAATATTTGTATCGTAACCTCTGCTGCTTAAAATTTTAAATCCTTAAATTTGTTCATTAAGAAACCATCTGTTTTCCATTAAAATTTTGTACCAAGAAACTCTTCGGAATACATTACTTTTATAACATTAAGAAAGGCCATTGCATCCTTTACATTCATATTTCGAAAGAGCCATATGCTTCATCTAAATCCAATTCTTCTTGCCCATCCCCAACATAATTAAGTATCCGGCTGAAGTGAAACTAAGCTCTCCACATAGCTTACTGTATATAATAACTTTGATGGCAGACGACTAGTACTTACTTTCTTTGGCCGCCTACCATAGCTCCCCAGATCAATCTCCCCAACCCAAGTTCTTTCATGTTTTGGGTCATAAAAAACCAAAGCAACATACGAACAAATCTTAATCTCTAGTAAGATCTCCCCACTCTTTAACGAGTGTATGCGCCTTAAATACTGAAAAGATGGAATAACAGAATCCAATTTCAACCGAGAAATGTCGTACCGTTTCATCCAAGAGTCTCCAACTCCATATTCATTCATTACCCATACCTCAATACCAACCTTAGAGTGACTACAAAGCATGCATAAACGCCCTTCCAAAACATCGATACATTTACTTTTAAACTTTTTGCTATCGTGAAAAATTTCTGGCAATGGTAACTCGTTAAATACTTCTTCTGCCATGTTAAAAGAAAGTAAGACTTGTGAGAATTGATTGTTTGACCTTTTGGGACATGGTTTTGCCAACCAATGTAGAGCTTCATGAACAAACACACCTGTAGCTCTATCTCCTATTTTATAAGGTATGTATTCAATTTGTTTCAATGAATTCGAACTCACTGTATAAACCTGGACTTGAGAAACCATGAGATCAGCATGAAAAGGACTTAATAATGTTACCAACTTGTATTCATCACTCAGGCGGTCGTATCCAAAACCACAGTTTATTACGTAACCATGGCGTTCCAGAAGGAGAGGGACATTATAATCCTTCCATTCAAATTTAATGTGTGACCATGGTATTATTTTGTACTCTTTGGTAGCTGGATTCCATAAACCAGTAACATAACCGCAAGTTCTTTTGATGAAGAACAAACCATTACAAGAACCTAAAGATTCAATGTGGTAAGAAGATTTGAATGGGTAGTGAATGCGATTCTGAATAATCTTGTTCGGTGAGGAATGATCATAATCTATCGACAAAAGATCACTTACGTGACACGTAAAAAGTAGCTTAGAACTGTTCTTTTCCTTGGCATGCTTGAGATGGTTTTTAACAAAAACAGTATTATGCTTGAGAAACTTGTACCATGATTTGCATACGCACCTGAATCTCAATAGTGATTTTACGGGTAAACGTAACAAGATTTCCTCAGCGATTTCCTGTGGGATATACATCATCTGAATATCTGATGATCATCAATTAGCCTTTTCTTGCCGCTAGTCAATACCTCCGATCTTCTTCTTTTGCGAGCTACTCGTAATATTTATATTGTAAATATCGTAAGCTAGGGTTTTTTTTTTGGTCCACTTTCCAAATATAGTCGTCGACTCGTAGGCTTTCCCATCTGGGTAGCAGGATAAGGGTGTCCTAGTGGCTCCCAAAAGTCTTGGTTTCTTTGCTGTTTTTAAAGTTACCTTGTTCTCCTTTGCGTTGTACAAAATCTTGATTTACCTTTAACGATTTGGGTTTTGCAGATTAACTATAGAGCTTGGGTTCTTGTCCTCCCAGGGGTCACTTATGGGGGTCTCATGTCCTTCGGTAGCGTTTTTGCCCCTCGGAATCTGAATTGGACTCGGTGTTTGTTTGTGTCAATGACTATGAGTAGCTAAATAATTTTCTTTTTTAAAATTGGAGTTGTATTGAAGAAAGAAAAAACTGTACGAGAGTACAATATATACAAGAGGAAGTAGTTTTAAGACTGATTCATAAAAGCACCATAAGAAAGGACTCCCATCATAGAGTCATCAAAAAGAGATCAACACATTAAAAGGAGGCACTAAATTAAGAGTAAACAGCTGCCTTCATATTACATGCTACAGTAAAAACTCTATATATTAATACTTTTGGGACCACACAAAATTATTAATATATGGAGTTTATTAATATATGGAGGTATACCAAAAAAATATTAGTTTAATGTATTATACTTATTTAGGAGATAAATATAATATCTATGTATGTAATATGTATATATTGTATTGTATCAAATTTAGTTATGTTAGGCAAAATATTAACTAAGATGTTAGGAAATTGTTTTAGCTTTCTTGGCTTCACCAAGAAGGTGTCCATGGCGACGAGGTTTCGCATCCGTAAGCTAAAAGATGCGGTAACAACCCAAAAAGTTACATCTTCTTCTCAAACAACTATAGATAAATATTTTAGTCCATCTTAAATTAGGTTGTACAAGATATA
>JAJJMA010160100.1:0-26605 GCA_023529015.1 Papaver nudicaule | reverse complement strand
TGGCGTTACAGCCTGTTTGGCTTTTTATGCCTTTGGCGTTACAGCCTTTGCTATAATGTTTTCGGTGTTCTGGAATTTGACTTCGGTGTGAGCTGCATCAATGAGTGCTATTTTCATTTATTAAGTCTCTTCGGAATTTGCTTACAAATGGAACTATTTTCTTAAGCCAAATGTTTCAAGTGTCTCCCCTCCACTGGGGTGTGCAACCTTTGTCCTTCAAGGTTAATTAAGCTGTAGGTGTCGTTGCCGAGTTGACTTTCAATGACGAATGGGCCGACCCAGAATGGTTCATGCTGATCGCTGCTGCTGTTACTGGACTCGCCCGATTGTTCCTTCGGGTGTTGGAGGTTGCATGTTGCCACGAGAAATTGCTCTCTGCTTTTCAGATGTTGTTTCTCTTCGCACCCTTTTTGTGTCATGCATGGCATTCCGGCTTCGACGTCAGCTATGAACTGTTCGATACTCTCGTCCGATATCTTCGGAATCTTAATTTGCTCCAGGCATTCTTTGCATGCCTGTCTTGCTTGTACGTCAATTTGGTGGCATACTCGTGCCTCAGAAGGGTCACCTTGAATTTCCGCAATCCCAGATGGTGTTGGGAATCGAATCTTTTGATGCAGAGTAGATGCTACTCCCATAATGCTATGTAGCCAGGGTCTGCCGACAATTGCATTGTAAGGGGATTCGATGTCCACGACACAGAATAAAGTTGGGCGTTTCTCGCTTCCTGCCTGAACAGTGATCATCAACTCTCCTCGGGGTACCGATGGCTTGCCGTTGAAACCAAATATATTATAGTCCGAAGGCACCAGAGCAGCTTTTTTTCCTTTTATTTTATCAAATGTTTGTCCGAACAAAATGTCCACGGAACTCCCAGGGTCCACCAAAACTTTCGGCATGGCTATTTTACCCATTTGTAAGGTAATAATCAAAGGATCGTTGTGCAATCTGCCATTACTTGGAATGTCAGCCGCTGAAAAGAAAATTGGCTGCTTCTGCCATTCCTCCAAACGAGTCCTCGTGACTACACTGAGTATCTCTTGTCCATCCAAGTCCCTTTTGTGGATTCGCCCGGTCTGAATCCCTTCTAGTCCTTTCGTATGAACTATCGAATTACAGTCTCCAAACCTTGGAATATCTCTATCGATGGTGATTACGTATGCCTCATGCTTTTTCTCTTCGTTGGGTAATGGTTGATTAGGGGGTGGCTGTGGCAACTCCAAAAGGTGTTTAAATTGTCCTCTAGTAATAAAGAAGTGGATTTGATCCTGCGCTGTGATGCAGTTCTCGGTGGTGTGCCCATTGAATTTGTGAAATTGACAAAAATCCCTCGAGTTTTTGGTATGCTTCGGCTGGTTGCCTCTGCTCCTGGGATACCTTATCTCGCCAGCGAATTCAGATTGCTCAATGGTTCGGAGGGCATCTTCAATGGGAACACATAGCTTGGGGAGTTTTCTGTCATGGAACGCTGGAAAGCCCGGCCTAGTTGTTCCGAACTTTCTGTTGCCCTGTCCTTGCTGATTGTTACTTCCTTCGAACACACCCCGAGGGTTGCTTCCTTGGTTGTCATTGTATTTTCGGTTATCGTGGTATTTTCCATCGCCGAATTTTCCTTCGGTCCCATATCTGCCACTATCATCCTGCCTTTCTCGCTTTGATATGTCTCCGAAGTGGGTGTTCGCAGCTTGCCCTCTATCTTCAAGGGATAAATTATTTATCGAATGAACTTGTTTTAAGATAGTTTCCTTTCCTAGTGCAGCTTGTTCTTTGATTTCTTCGAGAGTGATTCGCTCCTTCTGATACTTGCGAAGGTCCTTCAGCGTCTCAAGGTTCTTCGAAAAGAGTCTGTCATAGAGGGGGTTGTTTTTGTCTAGAGCATTAAGAAAGGCGCGCACTTTATCCTTTTCGGTGGCTCCATTCCCAACCTCGACACACTGTTCGGTCCACCTGCTTGTTAGGCTTTTGGTTGATTCTCCTTGGCGTTCTCGGATGCTAAATAGTTTTTCCACCCCAGGCCTTGATGAGTTGTTGTAAAGAAAATGAAGTACAAAAACTTTGGAGAGCTCTTCGAAGGAAGAAATCGAACCAGCTGCGAGGTTGTCGTACCAGGCGAGAGCTTCTCCTTTTAAGCTGGACGGAAAATATTTGCACAACACTTCATCCCTATCGGCGTAAGCCAGAAAAACTCGGAGGTACATTTTGATATGCACAGTAGGATCTCCTGCTCCGTCGAAGATGGAGGTGAAGGTGGGCATTGTACATTTTACTGGGATTGGTAATGAAAGAATTACTGGGCTTAGTGGTGACCGGTTGACGTCGTTCATGGCTTGGTTTAGTTTGATTCTATCGCTCGATTGGATTTGGTTGTCGAAAATTTCTGCTCGGAGCGCTTTGATTTGGTCCATCATTGTTTGCTGCAGGGCTCTCGCTTCGGCATCTCTCTTCGTTTGATTTTCTTCGCTGAAGACATGCATGCCAATCTTTGTGTACTCTGGAGGTGTGTTCTTTTTGCTAGACACCGTGATTCCATGTCCTTTGCTAGTTCCCTTGGCCTTTGTGCCTGTTTTGGATTCGGATGGTTCCTTCGGTCGAGATGTGTTACTTGGACGAGAATGCCCTTCGCTATTTCCCTTGTAGTTTGAGGCCGATTTTTCCGCTACTTTTTTATTTGCTTCAACAAGCTGCTTCTTTAGCTTTCTTATTTTCCTATTTTTCAAGATTAACTTTCTAAATTGTTCTGCCCTGACCGTATTTACTTCGGCAGGCTGCTGCTCTGGTATCTCATTTTCTGGGCCAGATTCTTCGTCCTCCTCCTCTTCGTTTTCTCCATTTTCTTCCTGTATGCGCTGCTGGCGTGGCTCTTCGGCCTCTGGAAATCCGTTCCCATCGGGACCTAAATCCTCTTCCTCCATTTCGTCTTCGTTTACGTGCTCTCGGTGTTGGACTGTGCTAGCCGCTACCTCAGGAGATAACCCTTTACTGGTTGAGAATCTAGTGTTGTGCTGTCTGGAGGACCCGGTGCCTTGCTTCGAGGAACCTATTCGCTGCTTCGGGGCGTGCTCCGAATGGGAAGCCATTTTGTCGATGACCTGTCAAAAAACAAAAAACCCGTGAGGTCCAAGGCGGCTAGCGCAGTGTACTTTGTCGGCCATGTAAATCTACTCTCTAACTAACTTTTCAGACGAGACTGAATGTCCTTTTTTGCCCTTTTTAGATATATCTTTAACCGTTTATTTTGTTTTGTAGCCTGAATCATGACTTTTCATCTTGTTCCCTTTATGAAGTTTTATTTCCAATTATAGCAAGAAATTTGAAAACCCTAAAAATGGATTTGACGCCTATTATGAAGTTTAGAAACCCTAAAATGGATTTAAATGCATATGATGAATTTTGAGGATTCCAGAGTGGATTTTGGTGTATATTGTAAAATTTGAAGACCTTAAAAATGAATTTAATGTTTAATTATGAAACCCTAAAATGGATTTTGATGAATAAGACGTGTTTTGAAAAACCCTAAAATTGATTTTAATGAATAACATGAATATTTGAAACTTTAAAATGGATTTTGATGAATAACATGGATTTTGAAAGCCTTAACATAGGTTTAATTGTTCTGCACGAATTGGTTTTTCGCTCGGAGTTTTTACTGCAGGAGTTTGAAAGTCTCTCGGAGATCTATGTTAGCATACCGAAGTTACAAATATTCTTTAATGGATGAATTTGCCATCTGATGCTATGCTCAAAGTGTTCTTAAACACACTAAAGCCTTTAAGGTCATTTAGATGCTTAAGAAACAGGAGCTATTTTCATGAAAACAAATTTTTGAAAAGAAAAAATCTCTGAAGAAGATTATAAAGACGATAAAACAAAAAATTTGAAAATTCGAGAATTCACAGGCAAACCCTAAGTTGTTTTAATCATCCCTGTTTCTAGCGCCAAACTGTACGAGTAGAAAATCTGCATAGGTGTACGAAGTACCATATCCATCAGATCTACTCGCACATACAGTATTTAATTGTGGTTTGCGGTCCGAAGACAATAAGAACAGCATCGAGGATGCAATGAACTGTGATTAAAGCTAAGTAAAGTAACAAAGATTAGATAAAGAAGACTTTCTATTTATTGCTAATGCTGAGATTACATGAATAAAACCCTAAGGAACCAGAGGAGATTACAAACCTAATCTCTCTCTTGCTACTTAGGCTCCACCAAACAAGAATCCAACCACTACAACGTTTTCCAAGCTCGCCTTATATAGGGCCGAGCTTGGGTGGTTTACAGCTAATAAAGACAAAAGACTCAATCGTGGTGGTGTCAGCCCCTGTCGAGTAAGGCGGTTTATACTCCGAAGCTGGATCCTGGGCTTCGGTCCTTCGACGTAGTCCGAACCCTTTATCCCTGAATCTTTGCTTCGCTTATGCGTAGCTTCCTTTCCTTTGTCAGTATGAGATATCGCTGCCGCTCTCCTCGGTGTGGTTCTCTCGATACGATTATATGCTTGGGATGCGAGACACGTGGTCCGACGGGTTTTACCCCCTACATAGTGAGTCATAATTATGGCTAGTGAGGTGTTTGTAATTCATTGAATTACTTGGACTAGAGAAATTACTTGTTTTAAGTGTTTCATAGTTTAGTTAAGTTCCTAGACTTATCAGGATTTTCTAGTTTATCAGGATTACCTAGTATGTTGAGAGGTAGAGCTAGAAGAAGAGATAGAGAGAGCAGCTGAGACGTATTGAGTTGTAAAAGAATTCTCTCAAGTTAATAAAAGAAGCAGAAGTTAGTTTAATATCTTGGTTCTTGTCTGTGTTAATCTATATCCTTTCTCTTGTTTCTCCTAACAGTACTAACTCTAGGTATCACTGATCGATTTCGTATTAGTGAGTGTTTCAAAGTGTCTTATGATATAACAGTTAGGTTTTCAAGGGTGAAGTATCCAACCATAAATATGTATTTAAAAGTGTTTATGATGTCAACAAGAACATTCGTGCATGGGAATCTACTCCCCGTTATTATAGTAGATCAATGGCGTTGGAGACGAGATGGAAGTTTGACAAGCAATGCAATTTGATGATGACCATTGGGGCGGCTTTAGATCCACGATATAAAATACAGATCATAGAATTTTTTTACCAGAAATTCTATGGCGACCATCTCATATAAGCAATTTTCGTCAAGATTTGAACATTATGATTTCATCATATGAATCTCAAAGCGGCTCTTTAAATCCTGACTATTTTGCAACTCATGTACAGAAGGATTAGGTTCAACCAACCTTGAGAATAGTGAAGTTACTTCTGAAAATTATGAATTTGATAAGTTCTGAAAAGACGAGGATACCGAGTACACCACCAAATCTTTTGCCCGGCAACCTATATGACTTACCTTTGCACAACCTTAGGGATTTAAAGATTGATTTATCAAAGGCTCTTTTTGCAGTGATTAATTCACACAAGCGAGAATTAATACAAGATTACAAAATAACTATTTGTTAACATACACAATGATTTACTTTAATATAAATGTAAAGACAATTATATTGCGGAAAAAGTAAATCACACATATAAGATTTTGTTAACGAGGAAACTACAATCATGTAGAAAAAACTCCAGACCTCGTCCAAACCAAATAAATACTCTTAAGAATTAATTCACCATACACGCCTACTATTAGACTTCGGTCACGATTGCACACTACCAACAACGACAATCACAATACTTCCCCTCAGTATTCATGTGCCTCCAGTGATCTCGCACTTGTAATCCCTTAGACACCAGATCTAAGAGTTCCTCCACAGTCCTTCGTGAAGACTATCGCTACCCGACCTCAATCAGACGACTATATTTCCTTCCGAGACACCAGATCAACAAGGCAAGGAACTAATCTGTGGATCCTAAGAATGGTATGCAACCAGATAACAAAGTTATTGAAAATAATTTATTTGAGAATAAAAGAAAATGGATATATCGCCTGCCTCGTGTCACTTTCATGTAATGTATATTGTGCTGAGAAGTCGCTTTATTTAATAGTCGACTAGATCCCCTTAATTTTTATTTTCTTAAAGCAAACTGAAAATATATTGAACAAACTCACCCTTCACAAGGTTAGACAACCATAAAGGAGGAGAGGCCCAAAATATAGAACAAGAGTTCTTTCCTGCCCAGGCAATAAGAAAATGAGTAGCCAAATTACAAATTCCTAGAATATAACGGTTAAAGATTTAAATGCATGAAAGTAAACTATACGTGCTTCACTCGGCATCAATGAGAGTATAGTTCTATCAAATTTTTGTAAACAGAGAAATCTCATAATTTTCAACAGTAAGAATAGGCCCACTAAAGATATAAATTTAGAAACTAACAATTACTAGTTTTATGGGCTTCTGATTCGACTTTATTCCAGCCAATCTTTATAATCAACATCTTTTGCATCAAATTTTTTTCTTTAAATAATCTTTTCCACTGGAACACGAGCATCACTTTCCGGTAAAACACGTGAGAGTTTGACCTCCAACACCTTCTAGAAATGTGCAAATATACCATGTAGCTTCCCCTGAATCTGCACAATGCACATTCATAACATTAGTAGTTGTTGGCTGTTGTAGATCCAATATTTGCTTAAAAACCCTGCAATTAGTTATGATGCTAGGATTTATGCAGTCCACTCTTGAGCATAACACACAAAAGTTGTGTTGCCAACTTGTGAGATGTTGTTTCCTGATAACGAGATCTAGTGCATCTAGTTTAACCGGGAAAAACAAAATCCTAGAAGAACATATATGATAATATGGGATACCAATCTGTTTGGGAGTATACCAAATTTCGTATAAGTCAAAATATAACTTGGTATAGTCCCGTTTCGACGAAAAGATGTAATTCCCTGGATTCTAAAAGGCCCAATTCCCAAGAGGCCTCTAAGCAAATTGGTACCCATGTTAGCAACGTTATGGAAGAAAGAGCGCTCTAAGGATTTGGATAGAAAACCCTCCTCGCCTAGCGACCAAAACAAACTAGTCAATCATATCCGCATCAGTCTCTTCTCCTCTTTTGAGAAATAATGCCTAGTAGTCCTTTCTAATCGTACTCCCCTATACTCCCACATGCTCTTCATAAGCCATTTTCTTCTCTGTCTGATCCAAGAATTACATCTGAGACATGAGTAACGAAATCGAACCTCCTCCTCCATCTTCATCTCCCAAACAGCAATTTCTTCATGTAAGAAGAGAACCATTTGAATATGGTCTTCTTCCAATACCTAAACTCATCTTCTCTGATGGAATCGTAACCCTAACTGATCTCAAACATAAACTTCTTCTCAAAGCTGCTGCTTCTTCTTCTAATCGAATCAATGCTGCTGATATTTCTGAAATCCTTCAAATCTCTATTGATAATGCTCATATTGTTCTTGAAACATTAGCTTCGATTCTCCCTTTTGATTCTGATCCGATTGTTAATGCTAAACCTAATGAGATTGACTCGGTTGGTGTTAATGTTTTTGATTTGATCTTGTTTCTTTACATCCAATCTTATAAAAGACTGTTACCAAGAACTCATAAGGATTCAGCTGTTGTTTCTGATGTTTGGCCTTCAACTTCTGCATTTGATGGATGTCTTTCTGCTATGTCTCCGTTGCAAGTAAGTGTTTCTTGTTCCTTTTCTCCTTTTCATTTTTTTGATAGGATATTTCTATTTTTTTCCTCTGTGTTTGTGATTGAATCAAATGAATTATTTGCAGCTTGTTAGGAGCAATAGCCGTCGATTTGTGCCATCACAAGTTGATGAAGAGATGCACCAGTTATCCTACTTACAGAAGCACTTTGCTAATATATTATCCCTCTTAGCTGATTCTGTGGAAGGGAATGAAAATGACGACGAAGCTATGGTCAGTACACTAACTTTTCTTACTCGTTGTGTAGATTTTTATTCATCATGTGGTCTTTTCACAACTTTAATTTGTTTCTGCAGCAATTCCCTCCTTTCTTGTGCTGTTTTCTTACATTTTGTGTTTTGGATACTAAATGTTCTACTTCGTTAAGAAAACCATGTCTCTTACAATAAGTATCGTTTTAGTTATATTCATGATTTGTTGTTGCATTTAAGAGCTAACAATTGATGCTACTCTTACGCCGCCATAGTCCAATAGTCCTACATGGACCGGCTATCAGCAAACTCTTACGCCGCCATTCCCTATTGTATTGCAGGTTTTGACGTTAGAGAGGTTTGAGCACCTTGGGTTCATAATTCAGTTTCGTGAACATGGTTCAGAGAGAATTCCATTGAGCCAAGCTGCTCCCTTTTTTGCAAATTCAGATCCAGAGATGCCAGCTGTTCCAGTTCCTGCAACACAAGTGCATGACTGGATTCTGCAGAATATACTGGCTGCATTAGAACATTCGGGTGAAAAAGTTTCCCCCAAGGAAACTAGCCCAGCCAATACTACTGATCAAGATATTGCTATGACAGATGCTTCTGGAAGTCCGTCAAAAGGTTCACATGGTGCAAGAAGTATTAACTTTGTGGAGGCAATCTCTAAAACTTCAGTTGTAAAGCAACCGTCTGATCTTAAGGGCTCTTCTATAAAGGTGCTAGAAAAAGCTGTACTTAGTATTTCTCGACATTTTTTGGAGTTATATGCTTCATTTACCTGAAGCTATTGTTCGTTCTTATTCCTTAAATACCCTGTATCATAATTTCTGTTGCAGGTTCTGAACTGCCATGACTCAGTGATTTACATTCTAGCACCTTTACAATATGCAACAGTTTATGGATGTTCTGATGCAACTGTTGTTCTTGGAGCAATCGGCAAGGTAAGCGTGAATCTGTACTTAATGGTGTCTTTCAATACTTCAGGTTTGGAGTTTTTGCGTACTATCTATATTTATTGAAGTGGAGTGTTGAGGGTGTGAGTTGTGTGACTTTTATTAGGGGGAGAGTTTCTTAATCAAATAGGCCAGTCTTGTTTTGTGGTTATAGCAGAATGTACAGATTAGGCATGACTTCATGTCTGTGTACTGACAGCTGATATGTTGCACACGTTATGAATTTTGTGTTACAAAACAGGCTGTTAGAGTTGAGCACTGTGAAAGAGTGCAAGTTATTACAGCAGCAAAACGGATATGCATTGCCAATTGCCGTGAGTGCGTGTTCTTCTTGGGGGTAAATCAGCGGCCAGTTTTTCTTGGCGATAACCATAAACTGCAGGTTTGCAATTTTGTTATCTACATATATACTCTGTTTCTGCTAAATATCTCTCAAACCCACGAGCGGAGACAACTTAACAAAATGTTGGTTTATCCTGATAATTTCAGGTGGCACCATTCAATACATTTTATTCACAGTTGGGGATGCACATGACTCAAGTTGGTATTGATGCAAATATAAACAAATGGGATGAACATCTGGTGCTGGGAATGGTGGATCCGCATGATTCACTGTCTCATCCTGCAGGTGTTTCTGATGTCCAAGCTGATTCTGCTGCGTGCCTTGACCCTGATCATTACACAAACTTTTTGGTATGCTCCTAAATTGTATCAGAATCAGAGTACTAATGGAAGTCATGATGTCACTCTTGTTTAGTTGGAAGTGTTATTTTCCTAAATAGATCGGGTTGTATCTAATCACGGTGTGATCTTCATTTTTTATGTTAATGCACAGATTCCTAACTGGTTTGGAGACGATCCACCCGAGGCTACAAAACATAACCCATTTTCCCTGCCCGAGGTTTACATGAAGTCTCAGCAGAAGAATGTATGTCCTAATGGAGCACTTTGTATTGCGACCTTTAGGTGATAACTGCACTTGTGTACTTTACTGACATGTTTCACATTTTGAATTTGCATTTAGTATCAAAGCGCTGAAGAGATTAAGCAAGCTTTAAGGGATTTACGACTCGAGGATAATAAGAAACGGGAATTATCAAATGCTTTGCATTTATACTTCAAAGATTGGTTGTATGGTAATGTATTTTTTCATTTCTATTTATTTCCGTTAATAGTTTGGAAACTGTATGAGCCATATAGTTACTTAGATGCTTTTTGGGATCCATCCTCGTCGTTCAGAAGAGTGGGCATTCGTTACCCCACTTATAATGCGGGTGATGAAGTTCACGTCCATGATTGATCATATCAATTGTTGGAAAATTATAGATGATCTACGTTAGAAGAATAGCCGAGGCTGAGCCATTTATGTTGCTGTTAAATATATCTCCTTCTTGTTTACTCTGAATACAAATGCTAATAAGGGTGTATTGGCAGGTCTCACCTCAATAACTATCTAACAATATATTTATTTTCAATATCGCAGCATCCGGAAATATCCGTCAGCTTTACTGCCTACAAGGTGACTAACTTTTGCTAGGGTTCCTGAAGTTGAAGAGGCTCTTCGGAGAGGTTGTATAATTGTTTTGTTGTTCTTGATCTCAATTATCTGTTGTGAACCCCGATTTCTTTATCCTCTCTAATGTTGAAGAAAACTGTATTGATCTTTTGTTATTTCTTTTTCCTCTGGAGTTGAGGAAAACTGTACCAATCTTGTGTTACGCGCAGTTACTGTACATAAGTCTGTGTTCAGGATTTTTATTAATGACAATCAAAATAAATGTCCTACATTGAATAAAATGTATGTCCCAGAGTAAACTCCCTTGCTTGCCAAGCTTTTACTACCTCCGTCCCATAGGCTAAAATGAAAAACCAACTAGCTCGATTTACGTGGGACGGAGGGAGTATATTTTTGTTGGGACGGACGATAAACAACCTACTTAAAAGCAAATCTGGGGTTTTTTATGCGGACAGAATCTTAGGTTAGGTCGGTCAGTTAGTCTCATCTAGTTTTAAAATGTTGTTAGCATCAGTTGCCCTTGTATGCGCATGCTGTGGTGCGTAAGTTGAAGTTTGAACTTATATGGCCTAAAATTTACACCTTAGTCTCCGTCTTAAATTACAGTTAAGTAGGCTGAAATGCTTCGTTAAACAATGTGTTGCTTTCTGTTCATATTTTGTTTGCTGATAATGATTTACCTGAAAACAATCATTCCTTAATTACACACGGCCACTCTTGGTGGATGGAAATACAAGTGGATGCACTTGCAACCATATGTTACTTCCAATCACTTGATTATTCATGTAACAACTCTTGGTTGATAGAAATAAATGTTAACATACATCACCTAAACAATTACTGTAAACCGTTTTCAGCAGCTCCATTGCAACTATTGGTTCTAAATATTACCTACAAATTCCTGACTGATTTTTCAGCTTTATGGGCAACAAAAAGGCCTTAGCTCAATAGAGCGATTTGTCCCATCTTATTTAACTCAAAACTTTTTCACATTAACTTTCGCTCCCTTCTTCGTACCGGATTCAAGCATTGCTTCAAGAACCGCAATATCTCTTGCACCTTCAACAAAAGAACTGCGAGGTTCAACTTCATGGCTACCCCCGTCCTGTAATCAAGGGGTTGTATGTGACATACATAAAGGTTAGTGTTACCTATTACTGAACGTTATGGAGGAGAAATAACCTAATTTTAATATATCCTTTTATATATCTGCTACCTATACATAATAACTAAATAAATGAGAAACCAATGAACATTTTGGAAGAGAAGGAATAAATGTATTTTCTAGATTTTACCGAGAAAATTTAATTTCATTCAGGCGCATGATTCTCTCTCTCTTTTTTTTTTTTTTTTTTTTTTTTTTTTTTGTTTTGTTTTGAGAGAGTGGAAGGAAGCTTGGTCTGTTAACAAAGGATGATGTCTATCTCCCATACAGGAAACTTACGAGCCAAATTATTTTTCCGCAATAGATCATCACATTTTGCAGGAATACATATTGAGTTTTAAGATTTATGTACCTTGAGGGTAGACTGAGAAATATCATACACAAAAGCTTTTAATTCTTCATTAACTCCGCTAAATGGGTGAAAGGAGCTTCTGCATTGTCCATCAACCGAGTAATGCAAGACCTGTGAAAGCAATGAAATATATTAAAGATACGTTTTTTTTTTTTGCTATATATTAAAGATACGTGATTGGTCTAAAAGTTGGTTTTAAGGAGCTGAGTTTTTGTAACTCGTACACTATCAATATAATTTGCAGAGTATGTTATTGTGTGAATTTGCCGTCCACCTCCACACAAGGAAAAGGTATAAACAGAAGACAATTGTTTTTTGCTATCTCTTTTACCGTGTAACCGTGTCTGCCACCTTCATTGCCTCGCTCAACCTGCAGCGATCCTTTTGTGCCGACAACTTTCCAGAATATCTACGAGAAACACTGCATGTATAAGAGTGATGCATAATTATGGAGGTAATTTGACCATTAAGGGAATACCTTGGGAGATCTTGATGATACGACCATTACAAACACTCCAGCGCAACCGTTTTCCAATTCACTGGGCACCAAAGACATAATAAATTTTAACTTTCATGGCTAGTGTTACAAGCATTTTACAAGGATATTTTCTTCTTTTGGGTTAAAAAACTTACAAAATAGAGGATATATTGTCCGGTGGAGGCAATGTTGTATCTACATGAGAGGTTATAGCAGACACGGAGGTAACCTCACACCCAACAACCTGTTCAGAGAGAACAGGAAAAAAGTCTCACAATCATTATTCAAGCAATTATTAGCGCCAACAAGTGACCCGCATAGAATATGATGCATATAGCGCTACACGGTAATGAGTGAAGGGCTTCGCTTGATCTAAATAATAAAATATCATCCTCTAATGAGCAGACAACAATTCAATGCATACATATATCCCGTGGAAGTGTATATCATCCTCTAATGTAAAAAATGGCAGTTTATCTGACGCCCCATTGAAGAAGGTACAGATGAACTTACCGCACAAGAGAAACAGACACTGTTTTTCAGAAAAGGTGATAATCAAGATGCACGAAATTCAGGAGCCTACCATTCTCAATCCTGCAATATAATGTACTCCCATATCCAAAATGAAACCACCCTGAAAACAAAGCATGCAAAGTTATATTCTAAAGCGGAGGTTAAATACATTCAAATTATTGACCTCATTACATATACAATAGGACAATTTTTGTTGTGTTCCCAATTGAAGGTTAAGTCTACTTGTCTTACATCCAATCATCCAAGGGATGAGACTTCTACCCTGCCCTTGAAATATGTCATTTGTACACTTGCACATGGTATACTATATAAGAGACGGCAATAATTGCTCATAGATGGCATCAAAGACCATGGCACCATGCTAATGAATGTGCAACAGAAATTTTTTGTTCGTCGATGCAAACGGTGTCTAAGATGCTTATAATACTAATATTACGCTGAAGCTTTCCTTGTAATGGTGAAATAAATGTTTGCATCATGGCTATATGCTTAAAGTGTCGCTGTTGGTAACACATGAAGACATAACAAATAGGCACACTAGATATACTCAGGGGTCTCAACGCTTTTGGATAAACATGCAATTCTCATCAAGCAATTGATAGAGACATTTAAAACGAATGACGTTAGTAAGTAATGCAGGTAAGTTCTCATCAAGTTCATTCTCTCTTCCCTTACTGAACCAGTCTACATGGTTCTTCTATGAGTTTACTAGTACCAAAAATAAAATATCTAAGGATTAGAGGAGCAGATACAAAGTCATTCATCTCAAAATGTACCAGATACTAACCACAAATGGTGTGTTTACCAAAATTCCCCAACACAAAATAATAAGCAAATGAATGCAATCATTGAAAATTCATACGCATAACCCAGGCGTTGTCATGATGTTTCCAACTATATTACTGCAACCATTAAATTCGGACACATAACCCAGGTGCTGATGTCACGTTATTTCCTACTATATTTCATCTCAAAATGTACCAGTTACCAACCACAAAAGAAGTTTTTACCAAAATTCTCTAGAACAAAAAATTAAGCAAATGAATGCAACCACGAAAATTCAGATGTGTCGCTGTGTCCAACTGTATTACTGCAACCATTAAAATTCAAAACCTAGGTTTAAGATAGGTGCCCCTGCATCATACTGTCACGTTATTGCCTACTGTATTACATGCAAAAGTTTTTACCTCTTACTACTATATTGATACCCTTAATTTGCAGATGCTTAGTCTCCAACCCAAGTTCAGCGCGTGATTTTCTAGGATTTGGCAATCCTCGTTTACGAATATTCTTCAACTAATGCCATATCCCGACAAGAACTTTCCTCTTATTACCTATTACAATTCTTTCTAACCGTCTTTTGCCAGTTGTTGATGGCTTAAATTTTTCTGAGCCCCAAAAAGGTGGCTTAATAACCCTATGAAGAGCTTTATGAGATGTCCTTGTTGTTTGTAATTTGGGCTTATTTTTGACCAGTATTATTCTCTTATTCTTTATCACTTTTTGGTCTTTACCTACGCGGTGGCATATACCATTACTTATAGAATTTGCAATTGAGCGACAATAATTATGTGAAGTTTCATAATTTTTTGATGCTGAAACATTAGAATCATAACAGGGATTATGGAGGTGGTCGTCGTGATGGTGTAACATGCCTCCAAGCTTGTTCTCGAATCTTCTAAACCGTCCCATCTTGTCACTTGAACAATTTGACAGATTCAAGTGACAACATGGGACCGTTTCGAAAATTCAAGAACAAACTTGGAGACATGTTCCACCTTCACGACGACCACCAACATCATCCCCGTTATGATACTAATGCTTCATCATCCGAGGAGGATGGAACTTCACAGAATTATCATCGCTCCATTGCGAATCCTGTAAGTAATCGTATACTCCACGCATAGGCAAAGACCAAAAGGTGACAAAAAACAAGAGAAGAACATCGGTTAAGAACAAGCCCAATTACAAACAACAAAGACATATCAAGAAACTCTTCGGAGGGTTATTAAATCACCTTTCGTACTCGAAAAAATCAAAGCCGCCGACGGCTGGAGAAAGACGGTTAGAAAGAACAGTAACCGGTAACAAGAGAGTTCTTGTCAAGAAATGGCAATGGTGTAAGAATATTCATTGACAAGGATTGTCAAATCCTAGAAAGTCAAGCATTAAACTTGGGTTTAAGATTAAACATCCCCAAATTAAGGGGTATAAACATAATAATAATAATAATATGAAGAAACTTTTGTAAGCAATACAATAGGATACACCGTGATATCACCCATGTTAACCCTAGGTTCTGTATCTGAATTTTCAATGTTAGTGGTTCATTCATTTGCTTAATATTTTTTTTGTTATAGATTTTTGATTATTTTGGTAAATGCAACATTTGCGGTTAGTATTGGTGTATTTTTAGATGGCCTCGTATTTGATCCTTTGATCCTGATATTTTATTTTTGGTGCTAGTAAACTCATGGAAGGACCTGAACTGGTTCAATAAGGGAAGAGAGAAAGAACTTACTTGCATCACTTACTAACATAATTGATCTTAAATGTCTCTATCACTTGCTTGATGAGAATTTCATTTGTAAGCAAAAGCGTCATGACCCCAAGTATACTTAGTGTTTATTTATTAAGTCTTTCCTGGTTATACGAGGATAGTGGATATCAAATCTCTAATTCTGTTCTGGTGTTCTAACATAGACACTTTTAAGCATATAGCTATGATTTAATGAATGCAAAGATTCATTTCATCATTACTTGCATAAGTCGTGTTTTTCACTGTTCTATTATCTAGTTTGTAAGCTAAGTTTTTTTAAGGTTAAGAGATTTACCGTAACATTTACAAAGAGTGAGCTCACATACCGTAAAATTGCGCCTCCAAGAACTTGAGAAGTAAGGATTTGAACTGTTCATTGATCCTTCAACCATTATTTGAACGCTCATCATGTCACCAATTTCTTTCAGAAGGTTCTTGCACTGAAAATATCGGTGTTTATTATCTTGACAGGCAAGGCTGAAAATAGTCGTAAATACATAACAAACAGCAATGACAACAGCTGAAACATGATGCACGGATATACCTCCACAAAAGCAGGCTCAAACCGATAATTTTCTCCAACAGCCCATATGGGTCGATGAGGAAGAGAATTGGCACACAAAGATCTGTAGTGTGCGATTGCGGTCTCAGCCTCACTGATAGCTGTATGACTCAAAAGGGCGTATAACATAACATGAATTTGAGTATTATTATTTTAGAACGAAAATGGATTATCATTAAGAATTGAACTATTTTGATGATAAAATCTGATCCGACTTACAGGATGCAGCTGGTTTCTCTTCAGATCCACAACATCAATCAGGAAATGCAGGCGCAAGGAGGTAAAAACAAAGAGAGAAATTTAGTACTTGCATTACTCATACAACACATTCATGCAAACCCGAGAATGGTGTGTGTATATGAGAAATTTGATTTAACTTCACAGGTACTGATGTATTTCTACTATATCTTCTACTTAACAGATAACCCTCACCACCTATGACCTACCGGAATGAAACAAGATAAAACATCCATAACACAGTATTCACCTTGGAAAACATGCTTCCCTGCCCTTAGCATCCTCAATGAGATATCAACCTGCACACAATAGATCCTTTCGTTAACTGTGAATCATCAGTTGGGTAAACAATGGGGAATGTGCATTGTCATCAAGAAGCTTATGGAAGCTTTCTTGAAAGCACAAATATTGGCTTGTCGTAAACCTATGGTAGCTTATGTCTTATTTTATTTTTTGTATACTTTATAATTCAGTAAAAACCAGGAGCTAAAATTTCAGGTTCTACATTGGATGCCAAGATATAATGTAGTAACCTGTAATTTTTAGGCAAATCTATACATGTCTACAGCATCACCGAATTCACTGTTACCTTCACAAATAAATTGTTTTAAATCTTCACTATTACGAAGTTCACTAGAAAACAACTTTGCTATTGAGAGACTGAAGTGCAGAATATGCCGTGTATTTTAAGTACTATATAACTAAACATTGTCCTCAGAAAAAGACTAATTTTTGCACGACAGACAAAAAGATGAAAAGAGAAAAGAGTAAATTAATCTGAAAATGTGGATTGATAGGCGTACTTGAATTTGCCCAGCAAGAACAACTGCAACACCCTGAATTGAAGTATCTTTACTAATGTCATCAAGACCAGCATCACCCCATTTACATTCTATTTCTGGGAATTTCTCGCGAGCAAGGTCAGCAGCAACTTTGGCAGACTCCTACATTGGTATAAATCAGGAAATTATACATCTTTATTAATAATTTAATTCATACTCCTATATTATTGTGGCCGGTAACTGAAAGACAGTTACCTCAGTTCGACTCCAAATTGTCTTGAGAATCATAATATCAGAGATCTCATAAAGTCTAGGAAGGTATTGAGTTCGAACAAATATCCCCGCACCTAAAACTGCAATTTGGGGACGCTGTGCCATCTTTGATATCTGCAACAAAAAAAAAAAAAAAAAAAAAAAAAAATCAGCAAATTAAATAAAACTAAAAAGGATAAGGTAGAGAAATTGAAACAAAATGAAATCAAAATCAGGAAATGCAGACACAGAAAAGTAAATTCATTCGAGATATTACTTGGAATGAAGAATGAAAATCTAATTGAAAGTGTTAGAAATACAGGAAGAGATCATAATTAATGGAGGCTAAGTAGTAAGTGGTTCATAGAGTTTATTAAAAAAAACTAAATGGATACTATTCGAAAATGTAATTACTACAGCAATCACAGATGCGTTAGTCGAAGAATTCTACCTGTGTACTAGAGATACAGAGAGAGAGAGAGAGAGAGTCGTTGAGATCTGATTTATGCAACTAAGGATTCAGTGTCAAAAGTCGTTTTAAACACATTCTGGTGGTTTGAGGAGTGGAATAATCTTTATTTTGGGAGTACAAAGTTTACATTTATATATGGGTTTTAAACGAGGCTCAATTTTTTTTATTATTTTGAAGGTTAAACGAGGCTCAAATCAATAACCAGTCACAAGAGCATCATTTCTTAAGTTGATTGCTCGAGCCAGTGTATGCCCCATGGATCAGATGCGCGTACATTTCAACATGCCAAACCTTCCTTTCAATAGAGCCAGAAAACTGACTACAAAATCTACATGCATACCGATTAGTGTGGTTAAATATTTCAACTTTAACCACAGCAGAGAACACTAGATAATAAGCTCGGCCCTTCTATGGCATCATAGCACAAAATTTAAAAAGTAATTGTACTTGAATGATTATCTGTGTGAATTTTGCTTCCAATTAGGGTCCTATAATATCACTATATCGAAAATCGATTCTTCTTGTTTTACACAATTTTGAGCTAATAAAATTATCGTCACTAAACGAGGTAAACACCTCTGAAAACTCACATGAGTCGCATGACATCCTTTATATAAAATTTAAAGCAAGAAATGCAGCTTCTATTTTAACCCTGTTTATAACTGTGATTGCGTGCTTAACTTGGATTTGGGTAGTTTGGTGAAGAAAACAGCTTATGGATCAATGGCTCTTTACTGGAATAGCCTGAGGACACAAACAGGGTTACATAGGTCGACAAAGTTCTGTGTATTGTCCACTGCCTGAATATAAATGGCTTCTCTGGGCTCTTCACTTACTCCACTCTGTGTGGCATAGTCCATTGCCATCTCGTAATCCACCTGCATATTATCCATTAAAAATTATACAAATGTGTATTAGAACTTGAAAGGAAGTTAAATAGTTCTAATTTGAGAGATTTATGAAAACATTTAATCTTATTAGCTAGGCCTTTCAGTTTCTGTGAAGTTAATGGAACATCAGAAATAAAGAGACAAACATGAAGAGATTGGGGACCTGTTCAACGTGCTTGGCTAGTTTATCGTGTAACGTCTGCTTTGTAATCAAACGAGCTGACACTTGCTTTAGGATTTCAGCTTCCTCTTCGTCATAGCGCTTCTTCTTCGATATATGCGCTTGAGCCGTTTGTCTCAACACGTCGTAAATAGCACCCGTAACATCAGGAATGTACCTTAAGATGGATAAAATAATATTGCAGCATTTCCAATGAGTAAGACAGATCATCAGCGAAAATAGACCCAGAACAAAGATGCAAAAGAATCGACTCAGAAAAGAATTTCACAAACTGGGCATGGTCAGTTCGCCATGGTATGACCCAGCAAATAAACCATGGTATGATTCAGCAAATAAAATCAATCAATTGATTCATAACACCTCTAGGAAATATTATAGAACAGTTTATACTTTAAAGGATGTCTGAAATGGGTAATTGCAAGTTTAACCAGATCGAATATTATATTTTCAGGATAGAGAGCAACAAGCTTCTTAGAGAAAACAAAACTACCAACGCTGTGTAGGTTGATATCTGGTCACACGGTTCCCAACATTTGCTATTTATTAGATATGATGTCTGAAGAGTATTTGTATACTCTGCAGCAATTGTTCCTCATCAGGTTACTACTTCAAACAGCAGTCTGATTTTACCTTGTTAAGTTCCGTTTTCTCTCTTGTTGCTCGCGAGCCTGAATCTTTTTGACTATTTTAGATTTCAGTTGAATACAGCACTGCTGAATGGCAGCCTGAAAAGGAACTTTGTTGTCAGCTTATCAATACAATTGACTAATATCATTCATGACAGTGCAATGAAGAAAGGAAAAAAGAAGAAAAGGAAATGAGATAAGAACACTCACCTTGACAGCTGATGCTATCTCACTAATATCATCCCCAATATATTCCTTTCCAGTGCCTTTGAAGGGTATTTTAGTGCTTACAATGCTCACAAAAACCCCAATCTTATCTTGTGTCTGGTTGATCTTGTAGCTGTTCCAACTGGTCAACAACGCACAATGATGTCTCTTCAATTCTTGGTTTCCCTCACAAAGTAACTACTATTACGTAAGAAAGAATAATGGGCCAACGAAAAGAGTTAAAAAAAATTAATCTCACTTGATTCTCTTCTGGGCAGTTCTTGTGACAACATCAGCACCTTGCTCAAAGAGAAGAGGGATACGGTTTGCAAACCGAAAAATATTCAGACCCTACAATTAATCCAGCAGCAAGAAAAATATTCTATACATGTTATTCTTGATAGAAACACTAAAACATCCATCAAAAAAAGTATGCGAAAATTATAGTTATGTCCGCATCCATTATCGTGCAAAGTAAAAAACTTATACTTCTTACTTGCTTAACATCTTTTCCACCCAAGCTAACACCAGCTTCGACAATGAATGGATGACCTTCAAAAACTTGAGGACTGCATCCAGGGAGTAGCCAAACAACAATCACACTTGGGAATCATGACATCATTATGCTCACCAATTAATATAGCATCAATGGTTTGAATAATAACTTCTTGTTATATCTAAAAAACCAATCAAGATACAAACAGACTTGCAGAAACAAAGATAAAAGACTACCTGCCTGAATAAGTGGCAACCAAATCGGGATGCAGCTCCTTAATGATACCAAGGCGAAGATTGTACTCTCCAGCAGGACTGAGACACTGAAATAAACAAAAGTGGAACAGGAAAAGTGGGGAAATCAGAAATAGAACGAATAAAAGCATGTAAAATATATGAAGGACCAAATGGAAAACAAATGAAGAGAAAAATGTGACTGGAAAATAATTGTGTAGTAGCTGATCAATGATATTGAATAAATTCAATACATAAACGAAGAACTGAGTGTATGCCTTACGTTTCCACTGGGATCATCAAATTTTGCCTGACGAAACAACTGATGAATCCGAACAATTTGTTGCGAAGTGAGAGATTTAACTGCTGTCTTAGGACTAAAATCTGGTCCCATTTCTCCTGCATAACAGAACGGACTGCGTTTAGTGTTATAACACGCCTAAGCTTGTCTCTCTAGGAATGAAAACTCCTTATAGATGCTGAAAACCACCCATTTTATAGAAATAAAAGCTAGCAGCACCTACTTGCAGTTTCTCCCAAAATCTAAGTTATCTAATTTAGGGTACCATATGAAACAGGTTATAAGCTTTTCATGACAAGCAGCATTGAGCAATGAATAAATTCTGAATAAAAATTACCAATTAAACGCTCAGCAAAGGGTTTGCCTATATTCACAAACTCATTCTGGAGAAACTGCAAAAGGTTCGGCTTTGAAGTTTCTGCAATAAGTCGCTTGATGAGTAGTAAATCAACCGCAGATGGATGATGCTTTGTCTCAACAGGAACTGGAGGCATTACATCTGTTCTTCGTGCAAATCTAATAGTGACATTTTTACTGCACCAAATAAAAGATTCATATTAGAGCACTGAATAACCAAAGGAACTATCTCTTTTACTTTTAACAATTAATCTTTCTGTAATAATAAGATACAGCAAAGCAGAATCGGTCTGCCAATTATTCTACAATCTTTTCTTAGAAAGGAAAAAGAAAGAAAACAAAATCATATTTGAGTATAATAATAGTGTCCCTTATAATAAGACAGGACTTACTCTGCTACGTCCGAGACGAACTTAAAGAGAAATTGGGCATATGGGGTAATCACAGCCATCTGACGCATATAATGTAGGATTTTTGACTGCACATGATAACACATAATGTTTTAGATCCAAGTCAAATGTAATAAAAACATATCTTACCATTAGGGGGGAAATTAGGAGTATCTGAATTCAATATAGAGACTAAACTTGAAGGTCCTACAGGTACATAGATAATGTCCATGCAACAAAAACTCACACGATATGTCGTCCAGTTTCCCTCAATGACAACTTGAATTTTAGCTCCATGCCACCGCTCTTCATCCCGTTTCTCATGTAAATGTACATGTGGGATGTTTCTGTATGGTTAAAAAAAAATATCAAATAATTAAAACCAAATGCACATGATCCAGTGCTGATAGTCCATGTTGAAAAAGAAAGATACCACATGTACTATCAGCACTGGATCATGTACTACATCCAGTGCTGTGTAGGAGTATTCATTATCCTACACAGTCTTCATACATACCGATGAATGTCAATATCCAGCCTACAGAATGTAGTATAACTTTGACCTTTCATTGATGATGAGATCTCTATAGGAAGTCCGGTACTCATTTTGGACCAAATCAAAGCCTGCATCAAGTATACATCTATCAAACTCCTGAGTATTCTGTATAACTAAACAGGTTGTCCAAATGCTACCCTCTTTCATGGACATTGTTGGGAATGTCTGAAGTAGCTCAAGAAATTGCAAGTTTGTTACCAAGAAGGATCAAGGATGTACTGTTGAAAATTGATTCTCTAAGAGGAAACCAAAATGTCCTCTTCTAGAAAAAAATCAGAAGAGGACTACCGGAAATTAAATAATACTCTTGTGATTCATTATTTATGCTTTGGAAACATCAAACATATCATGCATTAAAGGTGAGAACAGACTTCAAGCTAAAAGCGTCGGCAGGAATATGTCAAAATACTACAGAACGGAAACAAGACATACCATCTTCGCACCAAGTCCAAATTTTCCACGGGTCTGTTTCAAGCCATATTTTGTCCCCGACAGAACTGTATCATACTCAGAGTATTAAAACTACATTACCATATTTCAGATTAACGGAAATGGAGTGCAACTTCATACAGATATAGGCAAAAGGAAATTGACATAGTGAGTCGATCAGAAACCTCTTCCAAACATATTGGGGATGTCATCATGAGGCATTCCTTTTCCATTGTCCTGCATTAAAAGAGCTTATCACCATTAAAAGAGTTAAGCTATATTTTATCATCCAAATTTGGATTTACAGACTAATGAATAACCTTTAACAATGCAAATAATGAATGTAATCAGAATCAAAAGTGCGCAATGATCCATTACTAGAGAGGGATATCGAGTCACACCTTACAAGTCAGCCTGAAAAATGAGGCCTCACCCCGTCCCTTCATGGCCTTTTGAGCAGGCTCTTTGACCTTCTTCCCAGCTGCAACATTTTTTGCCTGGGTTTCCTGATCTCGAGTTTCCTTGGCAAGACGTTTCTACAATAAAAGTGAGATAATAATAAATGATACTTGACATAACAACCTTGGAGATTTCATTTGTTCCAGGTAAACCATTATGAATTAATCACAAAGTTCTAATACAAATAATATCATAGTTATTAATAGATGAAGTTAACATGCACCGCTAACAGAATCTTGAACAAGTGGAATAGAGTTGATAAAACAAAAGAACCAAACATAAGTAGACTCTCATAAGAAACAACCTTCCATATCCAAACAATTCACTCTTATTGGTAGTTTCATAATAAGGTATGTAAATAAAGGAGGATCCACTAGGATCACATTTAAGACACACCTCACGCGCTTTAGCATTCTCGAAATCATCATATAAAGCTTCATCCACACGCTCTCGATCAACAAGTCCAATCATAGAGTTAAACTTGCTCTTCCCAATCTCCTCACTGTCACCACAAATTCAGGAGTGTAAAAAAGCGTGGAATTGAAAAGTAATATAGAAATCTATTAAGTTGTGCTTACATGGTTACTTCTATGACAGGAAGCTCGGAGATGGCTTCTGCTGAATCAAGTGAGTTTTCAACAAGTTCTCTCACAGTTGTGTAAAGACTTTTCCCAGGCTGATATATTCAAATTAAACACCAAACAATTCCAGCATCAACAAATAAAACTCACATTTTTATCATCTAAAAATTTTCACATAAAGATTCAACAAATTCGTTTATTCACATACATTATCAAACCCTGCAATGTTCTTATTCTCAGCAAAAAACTCCGCAGGAGATTCTGCAGAAATGAAATGCACAACCCTATCAAACCCCAAATTAAAAATAGAATTAAAAATTAAACAAATCAAACGAAGAGGATGTTAATTCAGTAGAACAAGAAAAACTTACTCTGCTTTAAAATACTTTCTTTCGCTTTTTTTGGAGCTTTTGATTTGCTTCCTTTCTTCGCCTCAATTGGACTTTCTTCACTACCAGAATCCATTACCAGGATCTCTAATTAAAAAAGTACAAAAATAAATGAGAAAAAGGTTAAAAGAATTGGAGTAAACAGATGAAGATTCACAACGAAGCTGATGATGGCGGATCGATGAACCCTAAACTTTATGGCGGGATTTTCTTAGGGTTTAAGAATTTGGAGATAGTTTCTCTAGAACGCCTAATTAAATAAACAATAATTTAAATACATCTCTGTCCTATCTCAGAAAAGTTGCAGATGGGTGCAGCTGTTTTGTGTTTGCTGTATTCAGTTTCTGTATGTGTAGACTCTTCACCCAATACAAAATCAGCAAACAAAATGGCCCACCTACAAAGTAAGCCACAGACACGTGTTCTTTTATTAGCGGTAGTTTCTTAAGTTATGCTGTATAGTGTCAATAGCCAAACCAATAGCATGTGATTTTTCCCGCTAAGCGCAGGCGGTATAGTGCGCATAGGGCGCAAAGAAGTGAAATCTCTACAGTAAGAGTGATATAAAAATGACCTAACTGGATAAAACCCAACCTTCTTCCTCATCCACTTCTTCAAAGTATGCAAAACCCTAGAATTTCTTCATTCTGAACCATAAATTCTGCAAAAATGGCGTCAATTTCATCTTTACTAGCTTCAAATTTACTTCAACAGCCAACAAAATCACTCAAAATCCAGTCAAAATCTTCATTTTATCAACCTAAAGTAGTTTCTTTTCCAATTTCTCATGGATTTTCTTGTAAACCATTTTCCTTAAATGCTAAAGAATCTCTATTGAGGGTTTCTGCTGTTGCTGAAGAAACAGATGTATCGACTCAAGATAATTCGTCCCCTTCTGCAAGAAGATTGTATGTTGGGAACATTCCTAGAACTGTCAACAACGAGGAACTTGAAAAGTTATTTGCTGAACATGGAGCTGTCGAGAAAGCTGAGGTATTAATTTCTACATTCTTGCTACATTACGAGTGTTTTACCTTAGGATTCTGCTATTGTTCAATTTCATCTAATTTGTCCCTGGGGGAAGGGGAAGTTATAACATTACTAATTAGGTTTATTCTAATGGATGTTGTGACAATTCTTGTAAAAGCAATTGAATTAAGCTGTAGTGAATTTCATGTATATATGATTTGATTTATGTATAGCACCTGAACAATTTGAATAATAGGAAATTAGGTGTGTTTATTTTAACTTGTTGCTGAATTTTTTGAATGGCCAATATCCGACCATACTCCATCTTTTCTTTAATAGGTCATGTATGATAAGTATTCTAAGCGGAGCCGTCGGTTTGCATTTGTTACTATGAAGACATCAGAGGATGTAGCTGCAGCTATTGAAAAGATGAATGAATCAGTAAGTAAAACAAATTTGTTATTATTATCAGAGATTGAAATATTGGTTCGAGTTATCTTATCACGATATGGTTTTGTTTGTCTAAATGTATGTGATGAATAATAGGAAATTGGAGGGCGGAAAATCAAAGTAAATGTAACTGAGAAACCTTTGGATACTAAGGATTTACCCCTTCAAGCTACAGAATCCAAATTTGTTGACAGTCCATACAAGGTCTATGTGGGTAATCTTGCCAAGACAGTGACATCTGATATTCTTAGCAATTTTTTCTCCGAGAAGGGTCAAGTCCTAAGTGCTAAAGTGTCCACGGTGCCGGGAACGTCAAAGTCCACTGGTTTTGGCTTTGTTTCTTTCTCATCGGAGGAGGATGTTGAGACTGCCATTTCATCATTTAATAATGCGGTAAACATTTAACTCTCAATTCAGTTGTTAGGATGCTTGAAATACTTATACATATATTTGTTCAGATTAATTCTTACAATAGAAGCTGTGAATGAAACAAGTAAAAATAATGGATAGAAATTTACTACTCCTTTGCCATTTCAATGAAGATTTCATTGCCTGGCTTTGTCTGCAACTCTACGTATAGATAATAAAAGAAGTTTGAGTAAACATCCTAGAATCTAAGAAGTTTCAGTTTGGGTCTTAACTTTTTCCTTTTGGATCGTTAAATGAAATTTAACTTCAGCATATTATTCAGTTCACGTTTACCAATGCGCTTATGTATTTTTCTTGCAGTCGCTAGAAGGACAAAAAATTCGCGTAAACAAAGCCTGAGATCGGAGATAATGAGTATATGTTTGTGCATTATAAGTAGATTTATGTTTTCTTCTTCATTTTGTTGTTTTCTGAGAAGAAACTTTGAGTAATTTCCCAGTGAGTGTATTTGCATTTCTTCTCCTAATTTTCAAATAGATTTGTTCCATACTTCTTTCTGCATAACAACTGAATCCAAATGAGCTTTAACTGTGAGGTCAGAGGATCAGGTCCTCTTGTCACCACTCCCCCATGGATGAGGAGGAGGTTTAATAGTTGCAGTAGATGAAATTTGCGTTAAATTATTGTTATCACCCATATGCTTGTTGTGGAGAAAGGCCGCTCGAGTAAGGATTAGTGATCTTGTTTAAAGGGGGTTTAAGCCTAGAAGCTATGACTGGAGGAAAACGGTTTGGTCCAGACTTTTACTGCTTAGTCCTAACTATTTGTCGGGTCTAATAAAGTATAAACAAGAGAGACGGAAAATAGAGAGGAGAAAGTAGGAGAGGTTCTCATTAGTATGTGTGTAGAGATGCAAATATTGGCCTCTATTTATATGTATGGCAGACTGAGTACCCAAGTTTATGCAAACCCCAATGTTAGACACTAAGGGCAACGCAGTCAATAAACATGGTTTA
>JAJJMA010160084.1:0-11998 GCA_023529015.1 Papaver nudicaule | reverse complement strand
GACTTGCTCATCCACCAAAGGAGCGGCGACAGGAGCAGGCGGACTCATATCGTCAATTTCTTCTTTTACCTCAGTCTTTACATTCATCTCATCATCAGGAAAAACAAGACCATCCTTAAGCATAGACAAAATCTCTTCGCTATGGCGGCGGAAAAATGATCTAGTTTCATACATACGACAGTCGTAGGATGAACCACCGTCTTCCCTCATCCTCTGCTCCCTCCTCCTTTCATCACTCTCAATAAGATTACCAAACAGGCGAATCACTTTGTCAGGATTACTCTCCCTCCTAGAAGAACTAGCATCAGCAAAATCGGCTTCCATCTCCATTATCATCTGAATCTGTTCTCTACGGCTTCTTGGGTCCATCCCACCATTTCCTTCCTCCATGGGAGCTTTTCCTCTGTCAGCCATTACTTCTTCAAAAAGATGATAAGAACCAAAAAGAAGGGAAGAAAGGAAGAAAAACGCCAGATAAAAAACCAAACAGATAATCACTAATAACAGCAACAGCGCACTTCGTCTTTTATAATACAGTTTCGGGAACCACTTATCTCGACAAGTCCAATCAAAAGACAGACGTTATAATTTCGATTCCCTTGAATAACGCACCACTACTTCAAACACAATAACTGAACAATAACCAATAAAGTAACCGCACCTTTTGCAAATCCCTACACTGTCGTTCAAAATTCTAAACCATAGAAAAACCAACTGATAACACCATCTAAAACTGTTAAACACGCACGTGTCAACCTTAGCATTAGGGGCTATCAAAATCAAAATAATCATTTTTGAGCATAGCATAAACAAGTAACAATGTAACGAAGCGCGGCCGAAGGCAAAGCTGGCTACAAAAGCACCAGCAGCAAAGCCAAAACTCGGCACAAAGAAACCAACGACGAGAAGAAGACTAGAAAACAAGACACCGCAAAACAGAGATTCAAGCATCAGGCGGCAGTTCTCATAATTACTATCACAATTCCGAGGCAACAGTGAAGAGCGAATCAAGGAAGGAATATTCAACTAAGAACCTATTCGAGCTAGACCGAAAGACACTCTTGAGAGTTTCACGAAGACCAAAGCCTCAATCAAAGTCAAGGTATGGTTCTTGGCAAAGTAAGTGACAGCCCCGAAGCTAAAAAGGTAATACGAGGCAAAAACGCCATCGAATGAAAAAGGCTGTAAACGCCGAGGCAAAAACGCCATCGAATAAAAAAGGCTGTAAACGCCGAGGCAAAAACGCCATCGAATAAAAAAGGCTGTAAACGCCGAGGCAAAAATGCCATCGAATAAAAAAGGCTGTAAACGCCGAGGCAAAAAAGCCATTGAATGAAAAGGGCTATAAACGCCGAGGCAAAAACGCCATTGAACAAAAAGACCTCGTTTAGTAGGCACAGAGCTGATGCTCATATAACTCATAAGGGCCCTACGAATTATATGGCACGGTCCTCTACCCACAAGACACCCCGTTAGCAGTGAACACTTTGAATCAAGGCTAAAAAGCTGATGATGCATTAGTACTCACTACCAAACGGCCACGAGGACCTCACGTTCTCGGGCGCCGAGGGGACGATAAATGGGATTAACATGTTCCTATAGAGGAAGATGGAACCCTGAGGCAGTTGCTTCGTCCACAAAAACCAATGGCGAGGCACGTAGCCGAGGGACCCCTTATAAAAATTCAAAGCCTCAAAAAGGGGGAGGTGTAAAAGATTTGAAGAGACCGAACTTTAGGCCACGATAAGAGAAAAGAACCATGTCTAAGCTCTTGCTTTGACCGGCACTCCCCCATCGTGTTACTCATTATTGAGAAACGAGGTATCTATTCCATAAATTTACTTAAGCTAAAGGTAGCTAGGGCACCTCTATGCCCTCCGAGGAAGATAAATAAATATCTTCGGCGCCTACTTAATGTATTATGGATACCTACGCAATCAATAGCCAGTGTTTTGCTTGAAACCAGTGCAAGTAGCTCAAAGCCTTTGGGAAGGGTGATCCGTATGCCCCCACTAGCTTGGTAACTTTCTCTTACATCGAAGTAAGCCCCGAAGTTGCACCTCGAGAAACTATACGAACCATTCACAAAACAAGGCACAAAACAGCAATAGCAAAAAGAAGAGGGATAATATTAAGAGACAGAAGAAAGCTACAGGTACCTACAAATCCTATTCAGTACACAAAAAGCTACAAATCATCAACAAGTCAGAAAAGGAAACACGCTTCCTACTTTACAGTCACCCTCACACGGGATCATTAAAATTACAAGAAAAGCACTCTAGTGTTTCCCTTCAGGACGAAGCCGCAGGATCGCTGTCATTCTTCTTGAACAAGGGAAAAACCTGGGAAATCACAATACTGTCAAGTTTATCAACAGAATCTCGAACCTCGGCTGTAACCTCGGAGCTCTTACCAGAGGCATTAACGCAATCCGTTTCCTTTGGCTCACCGCCAGAAAGCTCGTTATCCATCTTCGCACTCCCATCACCACCTTTATCACCTTTTGGCTCTCTACTGATGCTCTCATCAATCACGCCTAGCTCCCGAGAATCATCCTTTTGCTCCAAAGTAATAGCTTCATGACCCTCAATCCCCAAACAACCATCAACATTATCTTTCGCTGCCCGCAAATCTTCTGCTAGCCTCATTTCTCGCAACTCGGAAATTATTAACTTAGCCTCGCTGGTCGAAATGAGATCCTTATCGGACTCAAGTTCCACATCTGGATCATCCAAACCATCATAATAATAGGGTGGTTGAATACCCATACTCTTGCACAGGTATCGGGCATGATTACGGCTAAACAAAGAGGTGCGCTCATCCTCCCCTTCGATATGGTTTTCCAAGGAAGAAATCTCAGCATCCTTTTCCTCGCACAAACCAAGAGCCAAACGCAACTCCTCGTCTAGCTTCGAAGCTCGCTCTCGTTGAACATCAGCATCTTGCTTAAAGCTATCTCGCTCGGATTCGGCAATTTTAAGGCGATTCTCTAGCCCCTTCACCTCTTTTGTAAGATCTTTCTTCTCTTGCCGTAAGAGACGGATGTCCTCGCTAAATTGAGCAACCTTCAAACCTCGGGCATCAGTAGCATTAAGCAAAAATTCTCCAAGGCATTTTTGCTGAAAAGCAAGAAAAGAAAACCATCAACAAGCAGCACACAAAACACATGCGTACAAAACAAAAACAACAAAAGGAATACACTCACAGCCTCTACAAATGATCGATAATAAGCAGCTACAGACGCAACATAATTCTTGCTCAAAGAACCAGAAAACACTTGGGCCAGAAAACCAGACACGGAAGGATCCAAAGGATGATTCTGAGGATCCATTGAATACGCTCTCAAGAGACTAGCTAGATCATCAACAGGGGGGTCCCGACGTACGTTCGGCTCTGCAGAAGTCTGACTCTTGGAACCTAGACAAGACTGCTGAGCGAAGGCGCTAGGGATCGAAGGAACACTCGCGCCAGAGGGGAAGAAACCCAAGGTGGTACCAATGTTGGACCCATACTGATTCAAATTCATTTCTGGTTGATCAGAATGAGAAGCTTCGCCATCAAAAGAAGAACGTCCCTGCGAGGGTACCACAGTTCGGGAATTCGACACCCCAGCTGCTCCACGGCTAAGGTTCCTTGCCGTCGGAGTCCTATCATCTTCGGTCTCATCGTCATCGGAACTAACGATAAGCTTACGGGTTGGTCTTCGGGTAGAGGCTTCGGTCGTAGAACCAATGGCATTCGTGTTTTTTCTCTTCGTAGCTACGGTTTTTCCCTTTTTTCGATTCGGTTCACGAAGGGACAAATTCGCAATATCACCACCATCAGCCAAAACATCGCTCTACTGACAAGCAGCCAATTTATCAGGTTCTAAACAGAGGCAAATATCCACACCTAACGCATAGCTGAGGCAGGAAGTGTTTATCACCTGATTAATCTCCCTCTTATCAGCAGGCGCTGACTTGGAGGATCTTTTTCTCTTCTTCGGAGCATCGCTTTCATCCGAAGCTCCTTGATTTTTCGCCTTCGCTAACCCCGCCTTCTGAAAACAAAGCACGGATGAGAGTAACCTCTAAAAAAAGGAATAAGACAAAGAAAATTCAAAATTACACCTTACCCTCTTTTTGGCTTGAGCAATCTTCTCCTGAGATTTGGTACGCTCCTTCTCGGAGAAGAAAATACTGTAGAAATTAACAATGGGGAGATTATGATGAGCTTCGAACTTCTTACGCTCAATTCTCTTTTCCTCATCTTCGTAGCCATACAAAACAGGGCCTTCGATGAGTATAGGCTTTGTAAACCACACCTCATCGCTTGAATGGCGAAGAAGTGTATTCTTTTTGGACCCCGAAAGATCCACGTCACCAAGAGGATTAGAAGAATCGGCTATCTTGCCTAAACTCACGCACCAGGGAGCTTTCTCCTTGGATAAAGATTTTTCCATCTTATAGCACTTGAAGAAATTCTCGACGGACCAGTATTCGGGAGGATGTTGGAGTTCCTGGGGAAGCTTTTTGTAATAATACGACCTACCTTCCGAGCGAGCGACCCACTCACTGATAACCCGAATAGCATTTCCGTTCAATTGCATCACCCCGCAAGGAGGGCTGAGTTCGGAATAAATCATGTAAAAGAGAGGGTTGGAGGAATTGTACAAAGGAATGGGAAGTCCGGCGCCGAGTTGTTCGCCGGAGACGATTAATCTTCTATCACCGCACCTTTGAGCAGCAAGCAATTCCGGGGATAGAATCGTCTTCCCTAAACTTGTGCAGGAGAAAAGAGACGAATTAAATCCGTAGACACGAGCCCTTTCTTCCCATCCCATCTTCTGGGGATCTACCATCTTATGAGGCGGCACTCTAACAATAGAAGCGTCAGAAGAATCATTTGCAGGAGCATCGGCAGTAGTCTGCAAACAGAAAGAATTCAAAAAGGGAGTGAAAACAAAGATCAAACCAAAGCGAGGAAGATAAAATTCGAAAACTCACCATGATCTTAGAAAAATAAGAAGCAGAGCAAGATTCGATCACTTCTGAAAATAATAAAAAACAGAGAAAGGAGAGAGGGAAGAAGAAGCGACAGAACGAGTTTAAAAAGAAAGAGATGAAACCTACGCAACAAGTGACAGGTCAAAGAAAGATAAAGGTTTTGGAAAGCACGCGAAGGTACATGTGTCAGTAAGAAGTTAATGCGAGAACACGCGTCGAAGAAGGTGAAACACCAAGGGTTTTCTTCTCCAAACCCCTCCGACCTTTGGATAAGAAAAGAGGCAAACTGTAGGGGGTAAAACCCTTCGGAGCACGTGTCTCGCATCCGGAAAGTCCAGCCACCCCGAGAAGATCGGCAGCGAGATCTCGGACTAGCCCAGAGACGAAGCAGTTACACATGAGCGAAGTCGAGACTCGGAGAGAAAGGACTCGGACCACGTCAAAAAGACCGAAGACTAGAAATCAACCTCGGAGCTCCACCGCCTTACTCGACAGGGACTGACACCACAACGATTGGATTTTTCGTCCTATTAGCTGTAAACCACCCAAGCTCGGCCTATATAAGGCGAACTTGGAAAACATTGTAGGGGTTGGATTCTTGTTGGGTTGAGTCTAAGCGACAAGAGGGAGATTAGGTCTGTTATCCCCTCTGGTTCCTTAGGGTTATATTCATGTAATCACAGCATTGAAATACATATGATACTTCTTATGTTTAAATCTTTACTGCTATTAAGTTTTACCTTCGATTACTGTTCATAGTACCTTCGGTGCTGTTCTTGTGGTCTTCGCACCACTGAATCTCAACTGATTATTGTATGTATGAGTAGATCTGATGGATGTGGTAGCTTGAGTACCTATGCAGATTTTCTACTCGTACATTTATTTATCAAAAAGACATAATAGCACAATAGCGAGATAAGAAAAAAATAAAACCTTGAGGTGTACTGTCCTCTTCATTGTTCATAAGAACAATTACATCACTCTTATCTAGACAGTACATAGATAAGAGTGGCAACTCATAACACTTTTTAGGTGTTATGGCGAGTGCTCTCCCACTCGCCTTGTGTCATCAATCTTGTCTCTCTTCCTTTTGAGAATTTGTCATAGAAGTTGCTATCATCAAAGTAAGATTCAACGGTTGAGGAGTTACCTGAGATTTTCTGCTCCTTCTGACGTATGTTAATGAGATCTTTCAGCTTTGAAGAATCTTGCTTTCTTTTATCGAGGATGTCTTGAAATTGAGTAACCAGTTTACTCAAAGCAACATCTTGCAAAACTTATATTCCCTTATCTTGATTGTTGACAGAATGTATCTTCCTCTTAGGAACCCAACGTTGTGTTTTTTCAACGGATTTGTTGAAACGGTGACTTCCAGAACTTTGAGAACGTCGAAAAATTTCTGGGTCTCAGTGTCTTTGGGTCGTGACCAATGATTGGGTCGATTGGTCTTCTTGATGTCACCGATTTCTTTGAGAATTTGATCTAGTTTTTGTTCAAGATCTACTATTCCTTTATTCTCAAAGTGTTTTCTTGATCTTGTCCGAATAGTTTTATTCGTTTTGCAAATTTGACAGATCATAGATGCATCTTTGATGTTTTTTACGTTGATGACAGATGTATCCACGTTTTTGGCTTTTTGCACAGGAATAGTTGCAATATTGCCAATAGATAAAGGAATTGTTTGAAACACAACGGATTTGTGTATTTCATCTTTAAGGAGTGCAATCTCTCCTTTCAATTCCATTATTTTTTCACATACCATGACTGAGATCGATTCATGTTTTGATTCCTCACAGGGAGTAATTTTTGAACAGGAATCAGAGTTTATCATGGATATATGATTGACAAGTCCATTAACCTTGTGCTTTAGACGAGTAATCTCAGAAGTTTGAAAATTCATGTGATTAATGAGTCCAGAGCTTTCCTTTTCAGCTTCTCTTTCAGCTTCTGAATCAGAATCATCAGAGAGGTTAAAGGGTAAGGCTTGTAGATATGGTTTTAATGCTTCATCACAGAAAGAAGAAGACCCAATATCTATGATTGACTTATCAATATTTTTGTCTGGTGTACCATGACAAGACATGATTCACGAAAAAGCGTCAAATACAAACAGTTACGTCCTTTGCAGGGTGTTTGCCGGCTCTGATACCAACTGAAAAAGCGATGATACCGAGATATACCAACAACTTTTTGTTTTCGAGAACCTAGTTGATTATGGTTGTAATGACCCGTCCCTCCACCGATATTGTCCCCACTTAGCCACTGCGGTCATCCGGCAGTGTGGGGTTTTCAACGGGCACCGCTGCGGTTATCCGGCAGCAACTTCCCGGGAGGTCACCCATCCCTGGACTACTCCCGCCCAAGCACGCTTAACTGCAGAGTTTTTCCAACTGCTGATTTAATTATGCTTGTAAAGGCCTCGGTGTTATGAAAGGACAAACCACTACTAATATTCCATCGTTCGGCCAACCACCGCCGAATCGGGGTATTACAATACCACCACTTTAAATTGGAGCCGTCCCCGGCTCCGGAATATATTTTTCAAGCCCAGATCTCCGACGTTCCCTGCCCCTCATGAGACGAGATACCTGGCACACAACCCGTCCAGCGTACTCTCCCACCCTGGACAGGTGAACCGTCGTCGGCTCTGATACCAACTGTAACAACCCGGTTTTCCGGAACCTCCAGCGGATCCGGATTCGACCTTGTGGGCCGGATCCGACCCGCCTGGCAAGCCCGAAAGTCCGGACGACCACTCAAATGGGTCCAGAAAAGTTCTAAAAAAAATTTAAGAAACAAAATCTAAATGTCAAGTCAAGTAAATTCTATTATTAGAAGATACATAATTTTACTTTTTTAATTACAAAACTCTAAAGTAAATACATAATCAGGAGTACAAACTACAAAACAAACCAACACTTCGGTTTAATTCAAAATACGCAACGCCCAAAACCCCGTGATACTCATTAATATATTTTATCAGCTAGTCTTGCATCATCTCTGTGAAACGGAGGAGAGAAAGGGGTGAGCAACCACAGCTCAGTAGGGAATTTCCAAAATACTAATTGCCACACAATTAATGAATTAACAAAAATTACATTTCCGCACAAAGGAACCAAACTATTTACCATTACAATTGTACTAGATCATTTGTTACGCTTTAAATAATTGTTAATTAATACAAACCGATTTTCGAACTGATTTGTAGATTTCAGTCTACGTAGTTATTTTATGGTTTCGTCTCAAGTAATTATTCATTACATTCCCTTCAACATCAAACCATTTATTTATAAGTTTTCACTTTAGGAAGTTAATACACGTTTATCTTTTCCAATTCAAATACATAATATTATATTCATCCAAATTTGGACCGACAGTTGATCGCTCGGGCTAGCTCATCCAAAAATGGACCTGACAGTTAGCACATTCTCATAGGAACCTGTCAGTTAGTAGCCTTCACTCATTCCCGTAGGAACCTGCCACTTAAGTTCTTGCACTCATCCCAAAAAGGACCCGTCGGTTAATAACATCCCAAAAGAGACCTGACGGTTAGGCAATCTAGATCGTCTATTTAAGACCCGCGCGCTTTCTTAATTAACATTTGAGCTTATTCACCATTTATCTTCTTAACATCGGTTAGTACACTAATCTCCATAATTTTCGTCACAATCTTCATAACTTAACAATTCTTATTCAAACTGATTCGCTAATTAGATTTCTACATTTCATCGATACCAATTCCAATATCATTCTAAACTTAGCAATTAAACATCCACTCATATTACTTTACTAAATTATCCAAATTTCTATAACATCTCAACTTAGTACCTTTTTCCATGTACGGTTAGTCAATTCATACAACACATAATACATATCCGATTAAGGATTACCTAAATTGTGTATGACCACGACATATTTAGGTTCATCATGTAAAAGTTTCAAACACAATCCATGACTCTAACAAAAGATATTGAAGTTACTGAATCACTCTGAAAACTGGACAGACTACGTCATGTTACTAAAATATTCATATCAATTTCTATATAATTTTAAATCAAACAAATCCAAAGCCATTAGAAAGATAAGACACAAATATACAACTTTTATGAAGACCACAAATCATTATAACGTCACTAAGATTACCTAAACCAATCAAGAACAGAAAGAAACGAAACTATCAGAATTTTCAGAATACATCACCTAGCTTTTAAAATCAATTCAACGGTGAATTTACGGTGGATCATCTTCAAATTTTAGTCACAGATACCTAAGCATATTATTTACCAGTATCACAAATCTGATCATCGATCGGGATAATATTGTAATTTAGATAATTTTCAGAAACTCTCTATCTATTACAAAACTGTATAAATCAAATCTTAAGATATGATTAGAATATAAACCAAGTATTATCAAGTCAAGCAAACCTTGATTAAAGAGACAAATCAAATGGGTTAAGATAAATTATATCAATGAATAACAATTAATTGAGTTTAGATTAATATTTGAAGAAACCCCTACCTCAATATAGAAATCCCGAAACTTTGATGCAAAGCCGACACGCTTTCAATAAATCAATAGTACAGATTTTTGACCTTTTTTCTTGTTTTGATTTTGTAAAAGTGGAAGAAGGAATTGTGAAACACAAGGAAGAATAAAAGAAGGAGAATAAGAAGAAGGCTAAGTTTTCTTTAATCTTTTTAGGGTTTAGAAAATGAAAAATAATAAATAATATATATGTTATTACCCTAAATATAAATCAGGAATAAATATACATTAATTACCCTAAATGAATATAGTCAACCCATTTTATTTTCCCACATGCTTATATTAGGAAACTGGAGTAATTTAAAGATATTCATATTCCCTACCACTCGACATTGATAAGAGCTAGACATTTATATATAGTAAGTGTTCCAAATTTAATAAAATGCACCCAGCCCTCTAGACATTTAATCGCATAAATCATTATTCGAAAATACAGGGTCTCACACTATTAATCCCTTAAAAAGAACTCCGTCCCGAAGTTCAAAACTAGAAATACGAGGTCTCACACTATTAACCCCTTAAAAAGAATTTGTCCACAAATTCAAAAGTTAAAATTGTTCAAAAATGAAATTTCGTTAGCGAACAATTTTAAGTTAAGTGTTTTATTAATTTACCTGATTCCCATCCCAAATAAATCAAACATATAATCAAAGCAAAACTTTATTCAACCAAAACAAAACAGTAGGAAAGCACACTAATCAAAACTTTAGAAATCATTGCGATTTCTTAAAAAGTCAAAATCGAATCATTTATGAAATACTCTTTCTTGAAAACAAAACTTTTTCAAAACCAGCAAGTCCATACAAACAGTCCGAGTAAATCGGAACCTCCTTCTGATATCAACTGTGACAGCCCGGTTTTCCTCCAGCGGATCCGGATTCGGCCTTGTGTGCCGGATCCGACCCGCCTGGCAAGCCCGAAAGTCCGGACGGCCACTCAAATGGGTCCAACGATTCGGCGGTGGTTGGCCGAACGATGGAATATTAGTAGTGGTTTGTCCTCTCATAACACCGAGGCCTTTTCAAGCATAATTAACTCAGCAGTTGGAAAAAAACTCTGCAGTTAAGCGTGCTCGGGCGGGAGTAGTCTAGAGAGGGTGACCTCCCGGGAAGCTGCTGCTGGATGACCGCAGCGGCGCCCGTTGAAAACCCCACACTGCCGGATGACCGCAGTGAATAAGTGGGGACAATATCGGTGGAGGGACGAGTCTTTACAATGGTTGTTTGAACGATCTCACACATCAATATTCAAACAACAACCTGAGTATAGTTCAGAGAACCGAACCCTAACAAGAACGTAGTTCTCGTAGATCTCAATAGAGATGGATTCACTCAAAGGTTATGAATCAACAAACTTGCAATTACTTCTATTATATAGATCAGAGACAATATAATGCGGAAGGGAAAAGTAATGCAAGACACCAGAATTTTGTTAACGAGGAAACTGCAAACCTAGCAGAAAAAACCCGGGACCTCGTCCAGATTTGAACACCCTCAGTATGAACGGTATACAGACGCTAGCCTACTCTCAGACATCGGACTGGACTGTATCGAGACTGAATTCACGATCCTCAAGTGAAGTCTTTCAATAGTCGTAGTCCAAAAGGACTTCGATATGACGACCAACCTTTATGCAAGGATACACAGATGTTTAGAGGATTGAGATTGTATCTTGCAGAAGGTCATCTATTTATAGTGATCACCAAGGGAGGCTTTGCTTAAAATTTAAGCAACCTTGAGTAGGGCTCAAGCAAGTTCCGGAACTAGGAAAGTCCATAGCTTGAATACTCATTCTCAATCTTCTAAGAACTTTGGACTAAGCCAAAAGTTAAAGAAGACTCAACCTTGTTTGAAGGTCCGCGACTTCTGGTCCAATGCTTGTTTGGACATCGCTTTGCGACTTCTGGTCCAAATACTTAGTTTGAACATCGCTTGGATTAAGTTGTTGAATTCCATGGGCCAAGTCACGACAAGTCCGTGAACTAATCATGCCTAGACCGAAAACTTCAAGATATGGAGTTGGAATTTTTCGCATGGCTTATATGAACGCGTTCACAGAGCAGTCTATAGAGTTCAGGAGAAATTATTGAACTTGTATGTACGCGTTCATACAGACTTAGCTCGTTCTCTGAAATGCCAAAAGCAACACATGAACGCGTTCACCGTTGGGGTCATTTCAAGAGACAACTCAACATACTCTACCAATACATATTATCACAAGTGTGACAAATGCAAAGACGAAAATCCTAGAATACCTTCGGATCATATAAACAACATCATAGGTTATTGGTATGATAGAAATGGTAAAAACGATACGGAAAGGAAATACCTTTCTAACCTTCAGCGAGGACGTTATGATTTATCAAGTAGTAAGCTTCGGTCTTCGTCTTCATCAGTCTTCGTCTCGATTACCTAAAACTATCCTAGTCCGAGGTTGTAGAGTAAACTTATCAAGGATTGTGTTTT
>JAJJMA010160073.1:0-10605 GCA_023529015.1 Papaver nudicaule | reverse complement strand
GAACGGCCATTTTTTGGTTTAGGCGAGTCTTGTTCGATCTTGACCTCTCGAATTCATCACAATCTTTTATTACATCATTACACTTCACACTTTACCCCTCAGATTCCTTTATTTTTTTTATACCTAAAACAACGAGTAAGTGATATCAGCGACATATGAGCATAGTACGGCGAGTACAGAAGAAGTGTAGAGCGAGGTTGGTCACCGAAAGGAAACACGTCACCGATTGGTAGTTGAGAAGTAGGTGGGCATTTAAGAGAAGTCAGAACGAATATATTGTCAGGTTGACTATTTGACTCAGTGGAGAATGTGTCATCATTCTTATCTACTAAAAGAGTCTATCGTCTATGTTTATAAAGCAAGGTCTAGGTCGCCGAGGTGTGCGTGTCGGCGAGTCAAGACAGAATAGTGTCAGTCCTGGGTTGTTTGTATTAGCTGTATTCCACCATGTAAAAAAGGTCTATAAATATTGAGTGAACCTACTGAAAAAGGGGTGGGACACATTTCAGATTGGTCTAGAGAGAGGAAAAGTATCACACTTGCTCTCTATAGCCCAAGGCTGAAATTAGGGTTCTTGTTGAGAGATTATACTTAGAAGATTAGCAAGGTAATTGAGAGTTGTAATTATGCTTATACTAGTGATAATCCTTGGATGTAGTCCTTACTCATGAGGGCGAACCAACTAAAATATCTTGTCAAGTGTCTCTTACCCTTATCTCTTTAAGATTTCTCATGTTACTTGTTAGATGTATGTCTAGGAGTGATTGTGTGTATGTTGGTGTATGATATTTGGGTGTACTGTATAAGATCTAACAATCGGGATTTTATACAGTTACAGTCATTGAGCGTTCTAAAGCTTTGAAGATCTTTAGACATCCAAGGTGGTGGAGCTCAGAAAAATGATAAAAATGTGATGGAAATGCGTTTTTAAAGAAGAGTTTGTAAACCCTAGAAAAATTTCCTCAATAATTTGAAAATCATAGATTACAGGCAAACCCTAAGTTATTTTAATCGTCCCTGTTTCTATCGCCAAACTGTGTGAGTGTAAAATTTGCATGAATACTTCACACCTAACAGCCATCAGATATATTATCATGCAAAACAGTATTCAAACGTATAAGAGTGCGAAGAGGTTAAAGATGCATCGAAGACAATACATATGGGAATATAAAGACTAACAACTCGATTATTCATTCAAATTTGTGGTAACTAATACATGGATATGATCCTTAGAGGTTTAGAGGAGAAAGCTAACCTAATCTCACCCTTCACAACTTAGGTTACACCAAAAATCCAACCTCTACAATGTTTCTCGAGATCGCCTTATATAGGCCGAGTCGGTAGTGGTTTACAGCTAATAAGACAAGCTACCCAATCGTGGTGGTGTCAGAGCTTGTCGAGTAAAGCGGTTCCTTCGGTGAGACCTCCGAAGATGACTTCGAGCTTTCATCCTTCGATGATCTAGACGGGTCTTCTATCTTCGATCTCTTCCTCGGGGAAACTTTGCTAGCTGATCCCGAAGTATGGATGCGACATCCTCTGGCAAGGCATGGTCCTTCTGATCTTGACATGTATCCCGAGGGTGTTTTACCCTCCACAATGATGGTCTTAGAGAACTGGAAGGCGACACTATCCGTTCCTTCAAAGACTGGTTTTTCCATTGTTAACTCACATACTTCCTCCTTAGAATCTCCCCAGGGCGCCCATTCTTCGTCTCGTGGATCGTGAGAAATCATCATAGCACTATGTTTGGGCAGTGGGTCATTATCTATTTTCTGCCGCCCAAGATCAATTTTCCCCGCTCTTTCCTTCCTCCAGAACGCGGTTCGTACACCATAACAATTGAGGGTAGGATGATTTTTACTCTCATGTGGAAGTGGCAGTATCGTTCATGCGCCTTGTCAACTGTGTTTAAATCTACTACGACGGGTGGTAAATTGATTTCTCCATTAGCCGCCCACTGATCGACGAGGTTCTCGATCTGTTCTTTCGTGCAGGGTATAGGTGGTGGAATCAGACGCTAGTTGTTGAAGTTGTTTCCACCTTGTCCTCCTTGTGGCGCCGCACCTTGGTATGGCTGGAATGGTGTCGGGCGCTTGTTTCCTGGAACGGGCCCACTGCTGGTGATCGCCGCGCTTAACGAGTTAACCGAGTTGTACCAAGTCTGCTCCATCTTTGCTTGGTGGAATATCCCTAAGCAGTCGGACACTCGTGTCGTGGCCTCCTCCAATTCCACGAACGTCTGGAATTGAAAGTTTGATAGAGCGAAGCGTAGCGTGGCGGTCATTCTTCGCACACAAATTTACACGAGTTTGTCCTCTGACACATCTTCACTTAACTCGAGCGCGTGACTTCTGAACCTCGTGATATACTTCATGGGATCTTCATCAATTCCCATCGATATTTGTGCTAAATCTACAGTTTTCACTCGCCTCTTAGCAGAATAGAATTTCTTGAGGAACAGGCGCGCCTTCTCCTCCCATGTTGCGATGCTCCTGGGCTTCAAGTTGTCGTACCAGGTGTACGCGGTGTCAGACAGGGATTTCGAGAATTCCTTCATGCAGATCTTTCCATCTCTCGCGTTTTCGTTCATTGCTGAGAGAAAACGACCAAGGTGCTCTCGTGCGTTTCCTTGTCCTGTGTATACCTTAAACTTTGGAGACGTGTAATCAGATGGGAATTTGTAAGCCGCGACCTCCTTTGTGTATTGCGGGTCGAGAGAGCTATAACCGTGATCATGTTTCGCCACGCGGTAATGTTCCTCGATGTACCTAGCTAAGTCTTCCTCGGAAATTCTTCCACTCAACGCGCCAGAGTCGGTCATCTCTTCCTGGGCTTCCTTTGTAACAGCGGGTTTCAGCTTTCCGGGGACAATTCCGGCGATATTTGGCTCACTGATAATTCCGTCGACCGGACCGGTACTTCCCAGTGTGGTCGCGTCTTCCTTCTGTCGTATCAAAGCCATCAATCGCTGTTGTTTCCTTTCTTGCGCTGCGAACCCTTGGCGCATGTCGTCCAAACTCAAGTTTTGCGTGTCATTACCAGGAGATGGTGCAACTCTTCTTTTGGTCCCCTGTGTCAACGCCGTTTTTGCGCTCGGGATTCCCATTGATACCCTCTCGTTTCCTCTTGTGTCTTCAGTGTCGCTGTCTGTTGGCTCGTGTTCTAGCAAGACATAATCCCCAGCGGGTTCAGGGACCTGCTCGACGTTCTTCCTCGACGCGCTCAGTGTCTCCCGCGCCGGCTGTATTCCGCTGGACTCGAAATCTGTCTCCCGGTGTGGTCGCCAACTATGAATGGGGTAAGATATAGATCCGATCCGAATCACAGAGGTAGCGATCACTTCCTCTCTCTCTTTCTCTCTCTCTCTTAAGAAATGATCCAACCTCCAAAATTACCTCCCTAATGATCCCATTTAGAGTCTTATTTATAGAGATCTCCTTTTATCCTTGGGTTGCCATGTGTCCTCTCAACCACTTATTCACCTAATTTCCATTCCTTATCTCTTAGGCCTCTAAGATCCTTTAACCCAAGCCCATTTGAATGGGCCTAGATAGGTATATCCTAGACCCATTAGGCCCTACACATATTAACCCATGTAAGCTTGAGCATACCTTCATGGTTGTTTGAGCTGGATATGTTGTAGCTGTTGTCTAAGAATTTATCAACAAGAGTTAAACGAACACATCAAGACTCAAGGGAGAAGTTGAAGAATTCAAGAAATCAAGATACATCTGGTTAGTACTTAATTGTATATCTTTTGAATCCATATGTAAATTGGTTTTGTCACTAAAATAGACAAAGGGGGGGATTGTTAGGGCATTGTCCGGTCAAACCCGCTAGCGTTGGTATGTCAAGCTGGTTGTCAGTTTTAGATGTCAAAACACAATTCTTGATTTAGCCTACTAGAGTTTAGATTTCGGAATTGGGATATAGACAGTAGTAGAAACCTTGAAGACGAAGACTGTGAAGACAAAGAAAACATCAATTATTCTTCATCGACAAAAGGTTAGTAGAAGTTATGAATTTTATGGAAATTCTTCTATTCTACTTATTTTATCTTTCGAAATAGTCGGCTACTTTAATAGAGATACTAATACCGATTGAGATCGTGTTCTTGTCTACATGACCATGTGTTATGTATGAGAATGCATGAGATAGATTCGGTACCATTTATCCACTGCAATGGTTTGCTTGCAAATCACTTGTTGGATATGGGTGAATCTAAAGGAGTACTCTTGAGCAAGTGTCCAGTGGATTATAGTTGAGGGCGTCTAACACGTCTAAGTACTGGCCCAGTCCAGAACTTCCAGCGGATCCAAGTTAAACCCTAATTTGGAAAACGACGGTTCACGAACCGTTCGTGAACACTGACTTGGGAATTTTTCCTGAGTTCCAAATCGTCAATTTGTACGCGTACTAGTACGTGAACCTCATATTCGATGCATTTGGTCGTGATTCAGATGGACGGTTCACGAACAGGCCAAAGTGAATATTCTCTGGGATTTTCACACGGGTTAAACTCTGACTCCTTTATCTCTTAGTTGGACTTGGTTATCACGAAATATCTTTTGTGGTCCATCTAACGGTTCTCAATGTGGCAATAAGAAAGATTATCTCTGGTCTGTTGGATATCATTCTTGAAGTATCTTTGAGCTAACAAAACACTTGGCAGATAAATGATAAAAGATTTCCAATTGAGAGAAATCTAGGTTTCTTGGTTTGCAAGTTAGGGTTTCCTAAACTTGTGGAACAAGTAACTAGTTGCTTTATTCCAAAGAAACCTATCTTGTTGAGTGCTATAAATAGAGGTGTCTAAGGACGAAAACCGCAAGCATCAAACATAAGTGAAGATTCTCTGTGGAATTGATCGTAAACTCTTTTCACTTCGGTGAATGCTTGTTATGGTATAGTCATCCTCTATTAGGTAGCAGTTTTTCTTGGGAATTACCTAACGACTATAAAGACTTCTCTTGAGAGTTAGGAAGCACAGGTAGGAGATTGAGACCTTAGTGGTTGAAATCGGAGTAACCTGTAACCTTGGTAACCTGATCACGTTCTTGTCTATTCTACGGTTCTTCTCTTCTGATATAAGGCCATTCAAGAACTGATACGTTACACACATGGTTGAAAGGAAGCAACGCACGGCTGCACTCGGTGTTGTAAGACCTAGTTAGCTCCAGTTGTATAAGTTTCTTAAGTGATTCTTTTTACAACTGAGGTAGAGACAAGTTGGGCATAGTTTACTCGGTTTACTTGTCAGCCCCCGCTTGTAAGTAGATTTCCGTATGACCTGGAGCAATCCGAAGGAAGTCACTTTGTGTATGTCAAACTGATAGAGGACAGTTCAAACATACAGTTAATAATTGAGGTTGCAAAGCCGGAATTATTGGCATAAGCCTTTAACAGCGGTTAAAGCAACTCCTAGGACTATAAAGGACGTCAGCTAGGGGAATCAAGTGTGTGACGATCTGTGGGGGTTCTAGAGACGTAGGGAGTGCGACAATAGCCAGTTCGCTTGGAGGGTTGGAATTGGTCTCTGCTACATCCCAGACCGAAGTCTTATAGTAGGCTAGTGTTTGTAGACAGTTTGTACTGTGCGGTGTTCAATCCAGACGAGGTCCCGAGGTTTTTCTACAGGTCGTAGTTTCCTCATTACAAAAATCTCTGGTGTCTTGTGTTATTTACTTTCCGCATTATATTCTCTGATTATATAATTTTAAAGCAAACACAAGAAGTACGTTATTATAAACCTGATCGTTGTCCCCAATCCATCCATTGGATTTACCAAGACCCTGTCTTGTGTCGGACTGATCCTTTGAGATCCAAACTCAGGTTAACAGGTCTGGATATTGATTTTTGAGATTGTCCAGATCTGACCATAAGTCTCACGAGCCCTAACAAAAAGTTGGTTGTATTTCGGTACCCCTGTTTTTTCAGGGCACTGATAAGTCTGTTGTTGCATGGTGTAACTGTCAATTCCCTCGAATTAGCTTACCAGGAGAGTTGGCAATAGCATAAGGTTGTATAATCGTAATAGTGTATTCTATAAGTTGACATAACGATGTCATGTGGTCCCTTCATCTGCGTAACATGAAATTGAAATAATTATTGCAGCATACGTACAATTTTAATCTATTCGTGCCTTAAGGATTCCAATAAAACAATTCCAGGTGATATGTCGGGCAAGGGCTGTGAGGTAATTAGATTGTTTTCTCGATTTGTGCAGTAGTTAAATTGCAGTAATAATTAATTGGATAGCTGGCCAAATATTTGTAACACTACTACAAAACCCCGATGACATCCGGGATTTAAACTCTATATTCTGGTGCACAGTTATATTTAAGGAAAAAAATGGTTTTTAGTTGTTTTTTTTTATAAGAAGAAATTTCATTGCATGGAATTAATTAACTACATAGTTTTGATCCTTACATAACAGATCATTGATGAATAAAGGGAAATTGGAAGAACACTCTAAATAACACCTAGACCGTCTAATATATTGAGAGATATTATTAGCAACTTGGTTATCATCTCGACCTACATAAGAGAACTGACATAAGTTAAAACTACGACTGAGAGAAATGATCTCCTTTATTACATTCCTATTTTCCCAATGAAGATTGTTGTCATCATCGATTAATGCTTGAATCACAAACTTTGCGTCTGCCTCAATGTGAAGTTTCTGAAGTTTCTTCCCTTTAGCCCATTTTAAAGCCTCACAAATCGCTAGACATTCACCAGCTTCAGCACTTAAGACTCCATCTCTGAAGCTCCCCCTAACTCTTTCACATAGGCCTGTAGACAAACGCAAAACAACACCAGTACCCAAATGATTAGTCTTACTATCCCAAGATGCATCCACATTGAACTTAGCTATACCATGTAAAGGAGGTTGCCAGTGAGAAACTAAGTTATGCAGCATAGAATTAGAAACAGAATTAGTATGCACAAATGATTGTAATGACATGTAATACTGAATTCTATGCAAAGATGCAAAAGGGTTAAGGGATTTGTTTTGGTAGATAGATTCACATCTATCTTTCCAAATAATCCAAGCGGTGGTCATAAGAGTGTGAATTGGAGCTTCATTAGTGGCAATGACTGTGTCTGTGAACCAAGAACAAACCCACTCAGATACAGTTGCCCCACTACTACTGACTGAGTCAATGTCCACATTCTCCCTCTCCGGATGGCTCTAGCATGCCTGCACTTAAACATTAGATGTTCTATACTTTCATCATGTAACCCACAAGTACCACAGAGGACTTCATCTTGATTGTTGCAGAAGGCCAGTCTGCATCTTGTTGGGTTTGCTTCTCTGATGCACTTCCATACAAAGAGTTTAATTCTATGAGCTATACTTGTGTTCCACAAAGCCTTCCATATTTCTGGATCAATATTTCTCCCCCTAATTCTGACCTCATTACCAACATTGGTAAGAAGCTTATATGTGCTTTTCACTGTGAATTTACCTGACTTTTCTGGCATCCAAATCATATTGTCTTCTTTAGATATGTCTATGAACATACTCTGAATATGATAAGCAGTTGGGCCATCAAATAAGTTGTTAATAAGTTGAGCATTCCATGTATTTGAGTCTGGAAGAAGAAGCTCAGAAACATATTCATACTGCATAGCTAAAGGATTAGTAGAAGTGGGAGGATGATGAAGACCAATAACCCATCTATCTAACCATATTTAGGTTCTCTTGCCATTATTTACTTCCATGAAGTAATGTTGCTGCAATATATGAAGTCCCTTTTCAGTACCATTCCATACCCAAGAGATGCATGAGGGAAATACAGTTTGATGCCTTAATTCTCCTTCCCAGCCATATTTAGCTTGCAATAGTTGCACCCACAGTTGACCAGTATCACTGCATAGTCTCCATGCTAGCTTTGTGAGTAATGCCAGATTTAGCTTTTCCAAATCCCTGAAAGCCAGACCACCACTATTTTTTGGAGTACACAACTTATGCCATGCTATTAGATTAGCACCTCTATTTGATTTATAGCCCCAGAAGAATCTTCTTTGAATGGAAGTAAGTTCTGCTAGTAATTGAACATGCATGAGAAATGTGCTCATTTGGTATAATGGAACTGAATTTAGAACATGTTTGACCATTGTTGCTCTCCCACCTGAGTTAGAGACTTAGAAGACCAAACATTTAACCTATGTTCAAAATTGTCTTTTATACATGAGAAAGCCTTGTTCTTTGAGTGACTTAGAAGTAATGGGGAACCAAAATACCTTTCCTTTGAGTTCATCAGCTTGACACCGAGAATGTCTGTAATACCTCCAACTGTATCAGGATTAGTGAGTTTACTGAAATGAAAAAAAGATTTATCAAAGTTAATGAGTTGCCCTGATAAAGAACAAAATTCTTCAAGGATGGATAGTAAACTTTGAACAGAATTCAAATCTGCTTGAGAAAAGATCAAGCAATCATCAGCAAAAAGCAGATGATTAATGGCTGGAGCATTACCAACCACTTTAATACCTGACACTGATCCATCTTGCATAGCACTATGAAGTTTCCTAGACAAGAACTTCATTGACAAGATGAACAAATAAGGTGATAAGGGATCACCCTGTCTGATTCCTCTAGTGGGATGGAAAGAATCACAAGGAGACCCATTTAACATGACTTGCAGAGTTGTGGTACTTATGCACTGGTGAATGAGATCACAAAACTCTTCACTGAACCCAAAACTTCTTAGAACTTGAAGAACAAATCCCCATTCAAGCCTGTCAAAGGCCTTAGACATGTCAAGTTTCAAAGCAAACCATCCATATGGGCCTCTAATAGTCTTCATGGTGTGAACAATTTCCTGTGCAATGATGGTGTTGTAACTGATTAGCCTACCAGAAACATATGCAGCTTGATATGGTGAAATGATCTTCTCCATAAAACCTTTCATTCTGTTGACAAGAATCTTTGAAATGATCTTGTATGTTGTATTGGAGAGACCTATTGGCCTAAAGTCTACAGCTTTGCTTGATTTCTTTTTCTTAGGAATCAATGAGATGTAAGTTTTGTTGAGTTCCTTAAGTATGTGCCTTGACTCAAAGAATTTCTGAACCATAGCACATACATCATCACCAACTATGCTCCATTGTCTCTTATAAAAGCCTGCTTGAAATCCTTCAGGTCCAGGTGCCCTCCAGTTTTCCATGCTTCTCAAGGTTTGATGAATCTCCTCTTTATCAGGTATTCTAGTGAGTAACTTGTTATCTTCCACAATAATCAGTGAAGAAATGAAAGAAAAAGGATGATCTTCCGACAATGGATTTGATGTAGTGTTGATTTCCTTGAAGTGAGAAGTGAGGTGAGCAGCAATCTGATCTTTAGTATTTAACCAGCATCCTGAGTGGTCTTGTAGAGCATTAATGTTGTTTCTAGCCTTCTTCCTGTTGGTCTTGGTATGGAAATACTTAGTGTTGTAGTCAAGTTCCTTGACAAAAGTATCTCTAGATTTCTGCAACAGTAGGTCATTTTTCCTCTTGTGCCATTTGTGTAGCTCTTCACTGACTTGTTGTATTTGAGAAGTGATTGCAGGTGATGGAGGAAGAGATTGCAATGTTCCCAGTTGAGCTTGATAGGTGTCCACTTGTTGATTTATATTACCAAAATGTTCTTTGTTCCATTTTGCCAATGTGTATCTGACATGCTTCAACCTAGTGAGCAGTTGAAAAGCAGGTGAACCAGCTACATGTATGTCCCATGCTTTAGCAATTTCTTCAACACAAGATGGGTCAGATAACCAAGTAAAGAAAAACTTGAAGGGTATCCAATATTTATTCTGAGTATTGTCATTATCTAAAAGGATAGGGCAATGGTCACTACCTAGTGTGTAAGATGAAACAGTTTGGAGTTGGGGAAGGTTGCATTCCATTCCCCATTGCCTAAGGCCATGTTTATTCTAGACATTTGTTCACCAGTTCCTATAGTTCTTCTAGTCCAAGTGTATTCTCTTCCTACAAAGCCTAAATCCTCTAATCCACATTCATTAACTATTGATGTGACCATTCCATCAGCTGAAGATTTGCAGCTGTTGAAGGATGCACACAATTTTTCCATATTTTCTTGTAAGTCTTCTTTTCAGGATAAGGAGTTCTAATCACATTCATAGCAGCTGAAACAGAAAAAAGACCTTGTTGATTACCATCCCATATTAAGATGTCAGGTCCTGCATTTAGTATAGGCAAATCTGAAGTAGAGAAATATCTTAGCATATAGTTAGGAATACACCATTGACTCTCCTTGATCAGTTCATTGACTTTCATAAAAGGATGTTGTGAAATAAAAGAATCCCCTGGGAATAGCTTATCAATGGCCTCATCCAATATCCATTTGTCTTTCCATACCAAAATATTTTCACCATTCCCCACAATCCATCTAGTATGTTCTTCAAAATCTTATAAAACCCACTTAATTCCTGGCCAAACAGAAGAATTTTTGTAAGTTTTTATCCAACAGCCATTCTGGTCTTTGTATTTAGCTAAGAAAAATAATGCTCATTCCTCTTTTGAATGTTCAATTCTCCAGAGCAATTTCATAAGTAAAGCTTTATTGATATCCTCAAATTTCCTAAGACCCAA
>JAJJMA010160064.1:0-11227 GCA_023529015.1 Papaver nudicaule | reverse complement strand
CTCTCTATGCTTTTCATTTTGCCATTTATACTTCAGATTAGCAAGTTTTAAATCAAAAAAAAAATCTCATTTTTTTTTTTCATAAAAGGTTTACAGACTAATGATTGAGAAAAAATCTTGTTTTCTGTTACAAATCTCGACTAAACATGAATATTTCTAACAGATCTACCATCAGTAGATCTCGGTAGACCAAACCCATTCAATCTTATGGAAAAAACCATGGTTTTTGACCTAATTTGGGAACTTCTCCCATGAATAAAAATCAAACAGATTCTGTCAATGTTTTCAGTTTCCATTTTGCTCGAATTAACCACCAAAAGTTTACTTGCTCGCAGTGGCATTTGATGGTAGCTTATCTTCAATTCCAACTGATGACAAAGGATACCACAATCGAAACAACGATATTATTTGAGAAGCAGCTGTCTGAAATTCTCAAATTACTCGGAGGGAATCCACATCGGTGTCTAATCCATGCCAAAGTTTGTCTCGAGAAAGCCGTGGGAATTCTCAAAATCGTTCGAGGAATAAAACTCGAAGCACATCAACTCTCGAAAGAAAAATCCCTATCAGCAGATTGATAGCATTCTCGAGCGGTAAACTCGATTGCACCAACCTCGTTATAAGCCATCGAGGCAATCTCCTTGTCTAGACACATTTGTTGTTCCGAGCCTTGTATCTGGAGGAAGCCGAGGGGTACTGTCATCCAAGTTCTCTTGCTACTTAATGGTCGTATTACCTAGTCTTGGAAGCAAATAAATGAGGAATCCTTATTAAAGCAAACAGAGAAATGTGAAGCCACAAAAAAGACCCAGAAAAAAGTTATGTTCTCTCGTGATTTCAGTGTTCTATTAATGTTTTTATGTTTGATGTTTTATGATTTTATTGATCAAACAAACTCGAAAGCAAAATCCTCTTCTCGGAGTAAGGAAGTCAGCTTTGATATAACCAGCAAAAGCACACCACAAAGTTATGGCAGCGAGGAAAACTGTGATTCTACCTTCGGTGACAACTTCGATGGCAAAAAAAGGAAAACTCCCTCGGTGCCAACTTCGATGGCAAACTGATGTCAGTTCAATAGCAGCTTCGAAGGCACCTTCGGTGACCAACCCATTCTTCGACGAACAACTCGATGACAGCTTCGATGGCACCTTCGACTTCATTAAGGCAACTTCAAATGACTGTGGCTCCACTCCTTCGATGACCATGCTTACTCAGCTCCGGCTCCGAAAGTTTCTTCGAAATACATCAGTCTATAATGAAAAAAGCAGCAGAAAACATAGCTCTCTCTCGAAGGCCAATATGTACCAGCAAGAGGGAGACTATCGGTACAAATTGAAGCAGTTTATTTATGGTTACCAAGACGTTTACTTCAGATCAAATCAGCAACCCAATCTCGGTGAGTACACAGTTCAACCTCGGACAACAAACTTCGGTAACCCAGCTTCGGCATTCTTCCTTCGACACCTCACTTCGATCACCAACAGTTCTCTTGAAAACAGTTTACTTCGTACCATGCCAAGCCAATTCAGGGGAGCATTTCTAAAACTCTAGATTTCTCATCTCACTATCATCGTTTCGAATAAGAAATGAAATACATCCTATCTACTGAGGGCAGTATTTAGTAAAGTAGCAGTAACATGGTGTGAGCCAAAAAGCATCTTTCATCCTCATACTACCACTATCATAAAGCCTGAATGTGTCAAGCACGATAGTAAAAAACCATAATCTCCTTTACGATTAAACGTCAAAAGCAACTGCTATAGTGGTATACGTGATACATTTAACAAAATATAGAGACAATGTAGTATTAGAAATCTATAGAAATCTAGGTACGAAACACATCTTTGATAAAGCCAATTTTTTCATCATGTACGGGCAAATTACTATTATAATAATCATAGAAAATCTACTAAGTGGGCAGGAAGAAAAATGATTCAAAGACGGTCTACGTACAGTTCACTAGCACGGTTGCTTAGATACTGACTCTATTAAGTCTTAATATTGTTATGAATTTGTGAAATTCGGATGACTTGATATGTTTTAGAGAGGACTAGTACCCATCTAGGAATCTGTCGGTTTGTTGTACATATCGCCATATCTAAAAAATTATGAGCGACTTGTACTATGGTGGGCAGCTAACCCGTAGAGCTCAAAGAATACTATTTAGAATATTGGTAGTCTACTATTTGCTTTCTTTGTTTTGAGACTCCATACTCACTTCTATAATAAGTTACAGGTATACATAATCATCTCGACATACCGACTGAACAACATTTTCAAAGAATACAAAATATTGTTGAAAAGCATCCTTAAAGATCATATTTCAAGCACACTATCAGCAAGGAGTTGTAGGCACAACAAAAACCTTGACGCCAAGAATAGTCAGCTAGCAAATGGACTGGGGCAAACCGGAGCAAGGAGCGAGAACAAAACTCAAAAACAATTTGAACATGGCAACAAAGAACAACTTCGGACACAAACCCGCATTAGTAGCTCCAACAACCTTTTTTGGGGAGAATTTCTAAACACTACTCTGGCTACTTTAAAAAGTTTTTGGATGATCACGCACCTCACATGCTTAGAATAACGTTCAAGCAAGTCGAACGATAGGCTATGACGCCATTATATACAAGTCACTTAGCAAATAACGTATGAAGTCATAGATTTCTTCCTCGCAACATGCTAGATTCTTTAAAAGTCGATTGATTCGCCTCCTCCCACCTCGAGGGGCATCAATATCGAAGTTCTACTTATCGAAGTTCTACTCATCGAAAGTTTCAAACTAAGATTATATCCTAAATTAAGAGTTCTACTTATATTAGTTTCTTTATAGAATCGATCGAATCGCTTCCTCCCACCTCGAGGGGCGTGAATATCGAAAAAGACGTAGTTTCGAATTAAGGGAAATAGAGCAATAATAAAGTTTTGGGCGTTCCAAGTAAATATGATCGAACCATCTCTTTCTACCTCGAAGGAGTGGGGGTATCGAGTATGTTTATGCAACATTGAGCAACACACAACGATAATATAAAGTTAAGAATTTTGCGTTACCAATTAGCACTTCCTTTGATTTATTAAGCTTCCTCTTGATAAAACATATCCCATTACGTATAAAGTATACTTGTCACATTATGTCACATTATGTCACATTCGATTCTCCTTAGCTTTATGCAATCTTCGATTCCGCACACTATTATGTTATAAACAAATTATGCTTATCGCAAACAGCTCGGTACAATCTCCAGATCCTCCTCGATGAGGCAAAGTCCTACATGATTAGGCACATCTCCTAAGGCTTTGACGCCATGAAAACGAACATGCCATGACGCCTAAATAAGACAACCTAGTTGATCAGAATTCAGTTATGGTAGCGAGGAAAACTTCGAAAAACACGGGAAACTCACCAGCATCAACAACTCAAGTCTTGATGGCTTCGGCTACACCTTCGATCAAGTCCATCCACTCCTCGATGGCTACACATCTTATCCTCCACGAAGCAGCTTCAACCATTACGATCCTCACCTTCGATGGTTATATACACTCAACATCGATGACCCAGTTTACCTCTCGACGGTCAATAGGTATCACGGAAGTACCACTGAATTAGCATTCTGCATGAGGGAACAAACAAGTTCAACCATCGAACAACTTTCTTCTCGGAGCATTAACCAACCTTGTTCTCGGAGCTACTACAGCTCGCAGCCACCAACAACAAATTCCACTTCAATCCGAAGACACCAACAGTCCTACTTCGGAGCACTACTCCACCACTACCATTTCGGAAGCAAAAACTGTGTACAGCGAAGAAACTTCGATGCTTTAAACATCAGCTATCTCGGACCAAACTCCACTTCGATACCTCACTTCGGCAACATCATCCTTGAAGAAACCCATCGAAGATATCAACTGAGAAGCCATCTCAATCTCATCTCGGAAGCTATCTCGGATGGAACTTCGATGACTACGTTTACTCACCTTCGATACTCAACTCCGATGCTTATCTCGGAGACAACTAGCTAAGTACATAATCTCGGAGCCATCGTCGTCAAGTAGCAGTATAACAACAGCGAAGAAGCTTCGATCCTAATAACCAGTCCACCTTGTTGAAGTAGCGTCTCCGTAGCAACTCCGGTGGCAAAGAATGGCAAGACTAATTTGATTGGGAAACAAACTCAACTTTGATGGATCAGTAACCTCAAAGCACAATAATGCAACTCGCTGAAGGAAGAAAACCCAAAGGAAAGTATTTTATTAACAACTATCTTCTCATCAGCAAAACAAATGTTAGCAAATATTCAGCGTTCTCGGGACAGTCAACATGCATCGATAGCTCGAAGCAGCAATTACATCAACCTCGGATAAGCAAGCTTCGACCACAACAAAGTCCTATTTGCTTAGGCACATCTCCTAAGGCTCTAACGCCATAAAAGAGAACAGGCCATGACGCCATATCTCCCCTAGTGCCTCGTCGCAAAAACAAAAAGGCTTTAACGCCAAGGCAAAAAACGCCAAAAAATAAAAAGTCCTCGAATAGCAGGCACAGAGCTGATGTACATATAGTCGTAGGGCCCTACGACCTATATGGCACAGTCCTCTACCCACAAGACACCCCGTTAGCGGTGGGTACTTTGCAACAAAGCTATATAAGCCGAGACGCATTTGAACTCACTACCGTACGACCTCTCTTTTGAGGCGTCGAGGGGACGATAAATGGGATTAACATCTACCTTTAGACGTGGATGGAACCCCAAGGCAGCTAATTAGCTTACATTCACGGGAATGGCAAGCGAGTTACGCAGCCGAGGGACCTCCTCCAAAAATCAAGTACAGCCTGAGGGGCTAGCGAGAAAAGAAGAAGTTGAACTCCAGGCCGCGATAGGAGAACAATACCATGTCTAAGCTCCAGCCTTGACCGGCACTCCCCCATTATGCTACTTTATTATCGAGACACATAGCAGCTACCCACCATAAGTTTCCTACTCTACTTGGGATAAATGGGTTATCAGAACACCACCATGTTCTCTTGGAGGATACTTAGTATCTTCGATACCCACCTAACGTACAGAGGCAAAATTGGGTACCTATGATCTCGATAGCCAGCGTTTTGCTTGAAACCAGCGCGAGTAGCTCAAAGCCTTTGGGAAGGGTGATCCGTACGCCCCCACTAGCATGGTTTACTGCCTCCCACATCGAAGTAAGCCCCGAAGTTGCACTCTAAGTAACCTTAGGAGCCTATAGTTTACAAGGTAAACTTCGTGCCTGATCACGAGTTACCAGGCAAGTAATACATCGAAGAAAAGTACGTGCCTGATCACGTCATACTACAAAAACTATGCATAAAAAAAAAGCATGACTCGATCATGAGAAAGAAAACTTCATTGAAGAATTATTCAAAAATATACTTTATCAAAGAATGAATTGACAATACTCTTAACTTCATTACAGGTTAAATCAAAATATTCTGCAGGATGGCTCGAAGTACAAACGAATCGAAACGCAAAAAGATACAAGACAGGGGCACAAGCAAATCACAAAAATGTTACCTTGAAGTATTCATTAAGGCATCAAGCAGGAGCATGCACCAAGGTTTCTTCGATAAAATCTAGTGAAATGGATTCAAAATTAGCTTCGCTCTCAAAACGCTCGAGGATGGTTGTACATACAAGAACTTCGCTAAAGACCCACTCGTAGAAAGCAACATCAAATGACCCAAGGAGCAAAGCAAAGTGATAGCAATCTTCGTCCACCAAAGGAGCATGGCATCCTTCGTTTCACAACGAAGAGTCACAAAAGTCAACACACCGAAGCAATAACTGGAGCAAAACAAAGAATGCAGGGGCAAAGCCATTACAACCTCCTCGTACAACAAATTCGCTTTGTAGATGGTACATGCACTTCGGGAAGAAACAATCCTTTTGCTTCCCAAAAGTTCAATTCCTTCACTTTCGAAAGCAAAAGGGGGGCAACTATACAAGGGAATCTCGAGTGGAAAATTTTTCAAAGCTCATTTCTTCAACAACAACGACACCAAATAGCCCAAGAAGCCGTCTAGGAACTTCACGCAAGAGTAGGAGCAAGTATGCATACTCGAAAAACATTTTGTACTCTTCGGCTCAATTCCTTCGACAACAGTGGAAAGCCAAGAACTCACTTCGCTCGAAAGATAGTCCGAAGGAAGAAAATATCACAACAAAAGAAACACCTCGACAACATCTCGGCTACCACCCTTCGAACTAAGTTACAATATGAAGCAATCATCTGACTACATCGAAGTACACCAACGAAGGTCACCTCAAAATTCAAAGGATTCATGAAGTAACCATACCTCATTGATTAAGCCCAGTCATGCAAGCATCAAAGTCAATTCATAGCATCTATCTCTTTCGAGAAAAGAATAGAAATCAACTCGATCAAGCATACCTCCCCGACAACTCAAAAAAGACGTAAATGTTACAAGTTCGGAGCTGCTGAAGCAAGTCAAAGTACCGAAGATAAATGGAAGGATACAACACATGTCAGGACACTCCATGAATCTCGCGAATCCACGTGTCTCATACCATCAATTATGACAAGAAGAATTTGCCAACGGATTAATCTTCGAAACATCCATTAGCAAAGGAGCAAACTGTGGGGGCATAATTCGGACGAGCCACGTGTCGCCATCTTAGAAGAAGAGCAAGATAACGCCTTATAAACGCGAAGAGACTCGAAGACTAAGACTACGAACCATGGACCACCACCCGAAGATGTCGCCTCGATCCACCAATCCGACCGAAGTAGTTACCCAAGCTCCCCTCGAAGAATATATCAAGCCCGAAGAAGAAGTCTGCCGAAGAGATAAACCGACATACGAGAGCCGAAGTCACTTGAAGACGAGGCGCACCGAAGACCTCCTTTACTTGGTAGCTAAGATAATGGCACTTGTGTAATTAACATGTAAATTTCCTCTATATAAAGGAAATATCACCTAGGAGAAGGGATCTTCTTTACTTTCTCTCTCTTCCTTCTTCTCCTCTACTCATCTTCTTCCCCAAAAACTAGATCTAGATCTAGAACTCTTCTCTAATGGAGATTTATGTAGTCAAACACCAAGAAAGTAATAAATTCATGATATGGGTTGCATCCATTGCACCTTGTATCTTCTCCTTACATTTGTACCTTGATTATTTGATTAGGGTTCATACTTGTGATTTAAATATCTAATGGCTGTAGAGTGTTGAGTCAATATGCAGATTTTACACTCGCACACCTGCAGAGAGTAACTTTTGAATCTCGACCTTGATTTTTTCTTCTATCTCATGTCGAAAGTGGCGTGGTTGTTGCTTCACCGTCTTCGAGCCGGGTAACACGTGAAGATGATGTTTCACCAATTTGTCGTCTAGCCCGGGCATTTCCTCGTAGGTCCAAGCAAAAACATCTTGGTACTCTTTGAGAAGATTAACCAGGGCTCCACGCTCCTCTGCTGATAAGGATGAGCTGACAGAGATAGGTCTAGGAACCTCATCCGTCCCTATGCTGACGGTTTCAAGAGCATCAGTGGTGGAGTCGGATCCATCCTGTAGTTGTGGCGGAGCTTCCTGAATTTCTTCTTCTGAGGATCCTTCATTCTGATAACATTCTTCTTCGATGCGGGGAGGTTTTCCGCCACCCTCCCCTGTTAATTGCTAAAATTTCCGTCGCGAGTAGATAGTTCTACCCTCGGCGTCGTATTGAGTAGTGAAATTATAACTTCTTTTGGAATAAGGTGATTTATGAGATATAATCGAACCATACCTAAGAAGTCCTGATGAAGTAGATGCGCCTTCCACGTTTTCCTCGAGCGACGTGGATGATAGTGGCTTCTCGTCTTTGATAGAGTCCCATGCAGGTAGAGGAATGCTATAGACTTTTTAGGCGGCCCTGGCGCAGTTTCTCTTGGTTCGAAGAATTCTGCTTCATATATCGGCGAATATGGAGATGCTGATGCCGCGACACGAATAATTTCTTTATCAAGCACCACCTTCATACATTGGTGATAAGTAGAGGGGACGACTTTGTTGTCGTGGATCCAGAGGCGCCCAATATCATGTGGTAGTCGGGTTCTTTCTCGATGACATGAAACTTCACTCTTGATTGGATGGGTCCCACCATGAGATCCAAGTTGACATACCCGTAGGTGTTAGTCATGTTTCCTTCAAAATCTTTCATTACGACAGGATGATGTACGATTTGATTTTTAGGAACCCTAGCGGTGCGCAGAGTCTTCAGAGTTATGATGTTGGCGGCAGCTCCAGTATCAATCAAGGCTCTTTTGAACTCCACATTTTTGACATGCGTCGTGACGTACAGAGCTCGATTATGTCCGTCTTCGGCCATCATATCTTCCTCAGTAAAGGTAATATCCTTCACCATGGGCTCAGACGCGAGAGACATCTTCGAAACTTCCAGTGAGGGCGGAATTAAATCCGCGTTGAAAGCAATGCGGTTGAGAGCAGCAAACGTGTCCACCCTTTGTCCTCTCGAGAAGTGTAATAATTCACATAAATTCTCTATTAAGAAACTAGCCTCTTGACTTACTGGTTTTTCGTAGGTGGTGAAACTATGAAGGCGTCGAGGTGAGTTGGCGGCCTTATTGTGCGGGCCTTCAGTCCCCAGTCCCCTGTTGACAGAGTTATCTCCCATATCAGCGTATTGCTCGGCTACTGTGTAGAGTTGTTGGAAAGTGTGGAGTCGGAATCTCCCCATTAATTCTTGATGTCGTGGTTCCATCCCCCCTATGCAAATCTCCACCAATTGTGACTTGTTCATCCCCCTATTGTGATAATCCAAAGCTTTGGCTCTGAATCTTCGCACGAAATCTTCTGGATCCTCCTCTTCTTCCTGATAAGTCTTTACCAGATCTGAAAGAGTGACTTGGCTAGGGATGGGAGAATTATCTGCGGAGGTGGTATTGATGATGGCCCCAAGAGCATGAGGCGCGGCAGGCGTGATAACGAGTGGCAAAGACGAAGTAAGGCCCAAACCAAGGGATTGGGTAACAGTAGGAGTGAAAGGAGTAGATGAGTTGGGTCCCACTAGGGAGGGGACGGCATCAGGAGTGACAGAACAGGATAGGGATATGTTAGAACAGCAGTGGCGTCTCTGATATGAAGATTGGTTTTCCCTACAACACAGGATAGGGATATGTTAGAACAGGATAGGGATGAGGTGGACCCCTGCTGGATACTCTTGAGAGATGAGGATGAGAGAGGCGTGGTGGATCCCACCAGAGGAGATGACACGCCCAGGGAAGAGTTGGATAGGGTTGATCCTATCTGGGTTGAGGCAGACACAAAATTAGGGTTTCTATTTGGGATAGAGCTCACGGTTTGGGTGGTGGGACCAGCAAATGTGATGGCGCCACTAGCTTGGGTATTTGTGACCCCACTTGCAGTAGATAAACTCGAGGGACCACTAGAGATATTTGGAGAATTTGTGTTCTCTGAACTCTGCCTTCTAGTTTCAACCATATTCTCTTACAACCGAGATAATGACATCCCACTGTGGTCGCCAAATATTTTAGGTGTAAAACAATAAAGAGAATCTGAGGGGTAAAGTGTGAAGTGTGATGATGTAATAAAAGATTGTAATGGAATTCGAGAGGTCAAGATCGAACAAGACTCGCCTAAACCAAGAAATGGCCGTTCGAGTATTGCTTCAGTTACAAGAAGAGGATATAGGGTTGGTTTAGGGAGGGAAGCAGAGAAAGATGAGATCAGAGAATTGCTATGATTTTCTGTGATGTTGATGATATAATTGCTAAATAAGAATGGATTATTCAGTTCTCACTAGATATTGAATGCTGAATGAGAAGAGTTAACCAATTATCGATAAGATAGATTGATTATACCTGCACTGAATTAAACTGTTGAACTTATCTGTTCGTGTTGTTGTTTCCAAACTGGTCGAGTGACCTATTTATAACAATATATTTCCAACTGATCTCGTAAGAAGTGGAAGAAGTGGAAGAGTGGGAGTGTGGAGTAAGTGGGGCAAGTCTTGCGCCTAATATTAGGGAAGAACAAACCGCCCACTTTCTCATCCCCTCTTTTCAGCAACGTTCACACGACTTAGTTTTCTTTCTCGTTAAGTGATTGAGCCGTTGCAATCACACGTGCCGTAGACCACCAAACCAAAACCCTAAAGAATATCCCCCCATGTAACTTACTTGATTCTCGTAAGATTTGTTAAATATTTGTTAAGACAAAGATGACTAGGTGCGTAACAATTACTGGTAAACTCAGGACTTTGCGATAAGATAGAGATTTGAGCGATAAGCTTGAATATCTCTTTGAGATTTGGTCTAAGGATTGAGCCGGGCAATCGCCATTTAAACCAGTGAGATAAATCTAAGGGTTGAGCTAGCAACCGCCATTTAGATAGGATAAGATAAGTCTAAGGATTGAGCTATGCAATCGCCATTTAGACCGAGAGGATTTCATCAACTCTCTGTGGCAATAGTCAAATAAATACGACTTTCGATTTGCCATAATTATGAGAAATTGGATTGTGGCATGTAATGCACCAATTCTCTGAGTAATGAAGACATATGAATGTCTAAAATAATATAAGTCATAGCGATGAGCCATGATTAAGAATTATAGCACTGATTATAGAAGCAAGTCCATAATCAGGAAAAACAGATGAATGATGCTATCACAGCGTAGCCATCATCAAGAATGCATAAGCATTGCCAATACAAGACCTAAAGATAGGCCACAATAATTATAATAAGCCATGTTGCATTGCATAATAATCTTATTAAGAAGTTAGGCATAGGGCGCAAAAGATTAGCCATAACATTTATGTTATTTTCGGATTTCTGAACAATTTGCATGTTATCCATTCATAAAATCGCCCAGGCCAGCCTATATTCGATAAAATTCCGAATTTTTAGTATGTTGTAGAGAACTCACAGAGGAAAAAACTTTCGTGAAGGAAGCGCCTCCTAATTGTTCACGGATTGGGCTGTAAAAATCGTGCATTGAAGAAATACGTGAGCTGCCAGATTTCCGAGCTCGATTAGGAAACTAAAGTATTATGGACTAAATAAAATCCATAATCCTCTAGGATTTGGATCAGTGGGACCCATAAATAGAGGGGAAGCTAGAGAAAGATATACTCTAGCTCCAAGGGGCAATGATAGCCGTGAGAGAGAAGAAGGCCATGGACCTTCATGAGTACAAGCAAGGGAAAACCGTAAGGCCTC
>JAJJMA010160046.1:0-11046 GCA_023529015.1 Papaver nudicaule | reverse complement strand
GGCAGAGAGCGCTGGCTTTAAAAGTAAAGATGCAAGGTTATTACTGGTCTTGGATGAATGGTGATTCCGCTGAATATGCTAAGCGGTGTAGGAATTGTCAGCTGTATGCAAATAAAATAAAGGCACCAGCAGTCTCGCTAAATTCAGTATTAAGCCCTTGGCCCTTTGCCAAGTGGGGGATTGACATCATTGGACCGCTAATACCAGGGTCGGGACAGTGAAAATATATCATTGTGGCAACAGATTATTTTACCAAATGGTGTGAAGCTAAGGCGCTCAGACAAAGAACAGGAAAAGAAGTATTTACATTCATATGGGAAAATATATTCTGTCGTTTTGGTGTCCCGGCGGAAATTTGCACTGATAATGGGAAGGAATTGGTCGACGAGAATATTGAAAACCTGCTGGCTACATACGGCGTTAAACTAGGAAAATCCACTCCTATATATCCTCAAAGCAACGGGCAGGCGGAGGCCACCAATAAAACAATAGGAATGGGGTTAAAAAGGAGAGTTGAGGGACACAAGAAGGCATGGTGTGAGCATCTTCATAATGTCCTATGGTCTTACATAACTACAATTCGAGAGGCAACTGGAGCATCTCCCTTTTTACTCACATTCGGTGCAGAAGCGGTACTTCTATCAGAAGTTATGTTGCCAACGACAAAACACGAAGCTTGGGAGAAGAATCTCAATACAGACTTAATCTTGGCAAAACTAGACGACTTGGAAGAACAACGGCTCATTGCTTTGACTCATATGGAAAATTACCATCGCCGTCTAGCCAGGGAGTATAATAAGCGTGTAGTGCCAAGAGACTATCAGCCTGGTGACCTTGTATTAAGGGAGGTACCGCCGTATCAGAAGAAGAAAGGATGTAAGAAGCTGGAACCTACTTGGGAAGGCCCTTATGTTATCAAGCGTGTAGCGGGTAGTGGAGCTTATGTGCTAGTTGATGAGCATGGAAAAGAACTTGAGCATCCATGGAATGCCAAGTTTATTAAGAGATTCTATCCATAAGGTTACATGTAAAATCCGAAGTCTTGGGCGGGCATAATACCCAAGAAGTCTTATTAGCTTTTGTAATTTGCAGCAAATAATATCCGGGGACGTAGGTTTGCTTTATGCGCTGAACCCCGTTAACAAATTATTGTGTCATTTTAATTATTCGCATACGGCGACAAGTACGCTGAGGCAAAACTGCCAAAGAAAATCTACAAGGCTCAATAGCCATACGCTGAGGCAAAACTGCCAAAGAAAATTTACAAGGCTCAATAGCCATACGCTGAGGCAAATTTGCCAAGAAATTTTATAGCGCTCAATAAGTCATATACTGAGGCAACATTGCCAAGAAAATTCACAAGGCTCAATAGCCATACGCTGAGGCAAAATTGCCAAGAAAATTTACAAGGCTCAATAGCCATATGCTGAGGCAAAATTGCCAAGAAAATCATACGCCGGGACATAACGAGACATTTTAGATTTCGATGCATAGCTTTGAATAACAGTAAATCTGGCTAACTGGTGCTATAACTCCTGACGCGTTACTTGTTGATCTGTAAGTGCTGGCAGAAAAATATAAGACTCCAGGAGGCACTAACCACCCTCTTGGCAAACCTACCACTTATAATAGATCGCCGACGGGCACAAGTAACAATGTATAGCGAAAACGGGTGCGATGTGGCTAAGAAAAAATACTGTCAGCTCATCATTGAAACTAAAATGGATTCGATTATACCGGCGAAAACAAAAGAATAGAAAAATTCAGATGCTTAATCAAAAACATATATTCATCAAAAGTTTGATAACAAAAAAGTAGGAGGCATAAAAGCACTCCAACATAAGCAAAGGAACACAAGCTAAAATAAGAAATCTATATAGACTACACTGAAGGACTAGAGGATGAACCATCCTTTAAGGTTTGTGGCTTGGAGGGATCACTGCCTCTTCCCTTTCAGCGGTTATGACGCCTTTCTCCTGGATAGATTGGTCGGTGTCTTGGTCTTGATTCTTGGACACATCATGGCCGTCATCATCATTGGTACCCTTGTCATCATTTTGATGAGAATTCCCACCTTTCGGTTGCAAATCCTCATCACCTTCAGCGTCTTCTTCATCACTTTCATCTTCTTCTCCAGAATCTGACCCGCTGTTTACATGAATGGTGTCTTGGGGGTTACACTCATTCCCAGCAGCAGTAGGAGCAGTCTCTTCAGCAGGAAGGCGGCCAGGAGCGTAGTCTTCTGGAATCTCTATACCATGAGATGGACAAAATCCAGTCAAGTACATCTGGATAGCAAAAAAACCCGCCACTCTCACATCAGCAGCATTTTGCTCCTCTTGTGTTTGAGCGGACTTCTTGGCGAGACTCAGCTCAGACTGGAGGGCGTCTTGCATATGTTGAAATTTGGCGGATTTAGAAGATTCAGCTTCAAACTTCTTTTTGTACTCTTGGAGAGCTTTAACGTCATTCTCCAAGTTGGCAATCTTACCGGTACACTGTAAATGATCAGTCTCTAGCGCATGCAATTTGCTTCCACATGTCTGATGATCTTTCACTTGCCCTTCCAACTCAGTAATTCTGGCGGTACACCCTTTATGTTCTTTCAACATGGTGGTTTGCTCTTCCAAATGAGACTCCAACTTTTGTACTTCTCTGAAAATAAAAGAAAGCATAATATTAGCGCTGAGGCAACAACAAATTAAGAATTCTGTGGGAAAATGAGACCCTAAGGAACTACCTTCTAGACCGTTAACATACTCATGAATACCCTTTTTGGCAATACTTATTTCATCCAATTTACCCAGAACCTCTTGATCAGAACAAGGACCAACGGCTTGTTTGATTTTGAGTCTAAGGATATTGTTCTCTTCACTTAGCTGCCTAGCTCGATCTCCATGAATTTGAGCAAAATCCTTATGGCGTCGAATCTCATCTCGGGCGGTATCCCTTTCAGCGGTACGGCAAACTAGCGTGGAAGATAAGCGTGAAATGGTTGCTTCCTTATCCTTTAGTTGGGTGGTTATCTTCATATGGTCTACCATAGCCTTTTCTTTGGCTTTACGTTCCAATTCAGCCAGGCGGGAGGCATTGTCAAGTTCACTCTTTGCCCACGCAACATCCGCTTCGGACACTTTGAGAAGATGGTCAAGATTTATGTTAAAGTCAGTGACATGGCGTAACTCTCGGCGGTACCACCTAACATCTCGGTCAAAATCGAGTAACATGTTACGCTGATTAGCATTAGCGCTAATCAGCTTATCCATTTCAATCTTAACCTGCCTCGATTGACCGTCATCATGTTGCTGGCGACCTTTTAATAGACAGGGACTAAAGGTTGGGAAACAAGAAACAGCGGAATATAAAATACTTAGTGAAAACAGATGAAAGCGGCTAACCTTGAAGTTCTTTGTGTTCTTTTTTCTCCTTATTGAAGTAATACCGAACTCGATCAGCTTCCTTCTTCTCCTTTTCCACTAGAGCTTTACTCTGCTCTAGATTCTGCTCTAGTTTAGCTTTATCCTGGCGAAGGTTGTCACGTTCTTGTTGCAATTGAGCATTCAACGTGATACCACCAAGATTGCGCTGAAAATCCTGAAGAATAAGAGAAACAGTTATAGTTAGAAATGAAATTTTCAACGGAAAAGTTAAAGGGTAAGACTGAGGCAGTAATGTACCATGACGGCGCTACAGAATTGTTCATAAGGAGTCAGCTGAGAGACAGCAGTAGTAAGTTCAACAGGTCTCAACGCCAACCCAGGTTCACTCAGTTTGCTCATTGATTCTAGATAAAGGGTATTAGAACCTCCTTGGTCTTGAGACAACAAAGCAGCAAAGGAATCCGCCAGCTTGTTCGGCAGCAACTGAACCTTCGTGGAGCTAATGTTAGTAGTAGTTTGGGGCAGCGTGTTCAGGGAAAGAAGTTGAAGAAGAGCAGAAACTGCATTGTTAACAGCTGAGGCAGAAATTTGTTCAGTTTGATTATTTGAATGGACAGGAGATTGTATATGAATAGTATGCTCGCCAGTAGTATCCACATTCATCTCAGCGGTACCTCGTCCAGTGGTGGAAGTGTCTGAAGTAGTAATTGGTGGAGTTGTAGGAATTTCTTTATGCACCTTGTCAACGTGATGTTCATCAGCAGGTTTCACAGACTGGTCCTTAGAAATAGGATCGCTGACGACATTCGGGTTGCTGGATTGGCTATTTTTCTTGGAAGCAACTGACTTTTTGACCTTTGGTAGCTTTTCGTTGTTCTTGGAAGAGTCGCCATCCTTCTTTTTGGAAGATTCATTATATTTTTTCTTGGAAGACGCGCTGTCTTTCCTTTTGGAAGAGCCGCTATCTTTCTTAGCAGCAGAAGTAGACTTGGAGTTGTCATCTTTCTTGGATCCAGCAGTAGGCATACCAGGGAGTGCGCCAAGGGTGGCTTTAACACGATCTATTGCGCTGAGGGGCTTCTCTGGCTTGGATTTCTTTGAAGGTGGCTGAGAAAAGGAAAATCATCGTCAACTGTTAAGCTAACAAACAGAGGCAAATATATACATATATTTCAAAGACAGTAGTAGGATGTTTGTTACCTGAACATCGTCTCCCTCTTTTCCTTTTCTCTTTGTACCTTTCCCTTTTCTAGGTTGCTTGCAAAACTCAGGCTTTTTAGACCAATGTCCTTTATCAGTGACAACAAACTCGCCATTCTTCTTGAGGTACTGGTTTTCTTCAACCCAGCGAACAGTCCATAAGTCATGCTTGGCTAGAGCAGAATGCTCAGGGAGAAATTCCTTACGAGGAATAGTTTTATTCTCATCTTTAAAACCTTTGAGCCAGGGACCGTCAACTTGGCAAGGAATATCACCCCAATGATTTTCAGATTTATGGCGGACAGAGGGTCTCTCAGTAGTAGAAGCTTCCTTGTCAACATCCCTTAGAAACTTCTTATCATTATCAAAACCTCTTCTTGATTCAAGACGGTATAACCATGGTTCGCCGGCTCTGAGGCTGGGCTTCACTTGATATTGAGCTAGGAAATTCTCAACAGTATATAGTTCTTTGTTGACAAAGGCAGGATCCCTAGTGACTTTAGGATAAAGGGTGTGGCCTTTACTACGGGCAACCCATTCATACAATATACGAATGGAATTACCAGAAAGTTGGGCGGGATGCTTGTTTATATGCATCAGCAGCTGAAGAAGAAGAGGATTGGCAGGATCATAAAGAGGAAACTGGTACCCAGCTCTGATCTGGCCCATAGATATAACTAAGTGATTCTCATTTTGACCTTCCTGGCGGATATGCTTCAGGAGTAATGGGTCAGAGCACATAGTGACGCCGTCTAAAGGCGAGATTTTACGTGATGGAATAATGGCATGTGATGGAGTGCAATACCCTTCCCAGTCATCACCCCAAGATGGTTTAGCGCTGAGATCTGAAGATTCTTCGTCCTCAGGATCTTGGTTCTGAGAGCTTGAGGAGGAGTCAGCATCCTCATGATTGGACCCTTGTTGCTGAGAAGATGAGTCAGGATCAAAGGAAGAATCAGTTGAAGCCATTAGATAGCCGGAGAAGATGAAGATTGATCGGAAAACGGAAGTTGCAGAGGCAAAAGATGCCGGAATAAAAGGGAGATGGATGGAAAGCAAATCTGAATGATGGAAAGGACAAAGCAGTGATTTTGAAGAAGTTTCACACTTGAATGAAGCTGAAAAGAGGCGGAAAAAGGTGGTTTCAGGCGGAGCAGCGGCGGAGCAGCAGCAGTTAGGGTTTAAGAGCAGTGAAGAAGAGAAGAAAGACTGAAGGAAAAATAGATAAAGTGACGAGAATCAGGGTATTTATAGGAAAGGGGACCTTGACGGGCTGAGCAGGTTGTAGGTCATAAAGCAGCTCCGACATTCGCGGCATGCCGCTGTACGTGGAGAAAAGTACTGTCAGAAGAAATGTGCTGGCATTTTCAGCGGTTAGAAAGTTTTCATCCTCAGCGACTAAAGTCTCTAAAGATGAAAGAGGCAAAATGTAGGTGTAGAAAATGCCATAGGCCAATTTAAGGTACTTAAGAGAAGATTTGTATCAAGGAGGGCATTCATAAGAAGTGAAGGAGGATGACAGCGGCATTTATCAGCGGTAATCTGCTACGGCGAAAGGACGTTGAGAAATGTTTGGGTACAACGGTATATATCAAGATAGCATCAGCAGCACGACCTCGACAAAAGCTGAGTAAATTGGTTGAGCATTTAATACTGAGCAGAACGGTCGGATTGTCAGAGTTGACTGATTGACTCAGTGGGGGTCGAGTCATCGATCTTATCTAATGTAGAGGAAGGACGCTGAAGAGAGGAAGGAAGGCGCTGAGGACGTCAAAGAAACACGGCGGTAAGGCGGTGAGAAAGAAGACAATAGGTGGCAGGGATTATTTGTTTGTATTAGCTGTATTCCACCATGTAATCAGCGCCTATAAAAGGCCATGTATCACAACTGAAAAGGGGGTTGGAAAAAGTGATTGCTAGGGTTTGATGTATTGAGAAGAATTTCTTCTTCTCCTTAGCTCAAACTTGTGGTAAGATCTTGAGTTCACTGTAGAGAGAAAGTCCTTAGCAAGGTGAGATGCAAGGATGTTTTAATGATAAACTATACTTGAGTGTGTTGATTTACCTTTATACATGTTGTCCTTATGGTTTATGTTGGTGGTTATATCTCTTGTTTATGTTATGGTAGTTGCATATATGCTTATGATGTTTTACTCTAAGTATGCTTGTTACGTTATGTTTATGGTCTTAAAATAGGGGTGTATTGGTAAAATCTCTACTATGGGGATTTTACCAACTACATTCATGGTTTCGTCAGCGGGGGAGGTTAGGGTACTCTTGTTGCTCCCGTTCAGGTATGGTGGTTCAACTGTAATTCCTTCTTGGTTGCAAAATGTCTTTTTTTTTTTTTTTTTTACCCTTCGTTATTCTTCTACAGATGCGCTCTATTCCGAGTCCCCAGTCGGACGACATGGTTTCGGTTCGAGGCGCCAGGAGGAACCGACCTCGGATGAGAATTCCCAAGGGGTATGTCTCCCTGGTAGGAACGGATGGATTCCCTGGCGAGTATGAGGACGTCGATGTGACGGTAGTGGATCTTCTACCGAGATTTCTTTTCTCCCCTGTTAATGTTTAGCCGAGTTCTCATTCTTGTGTTGTCTTCTTATAGACGGATCACTTAGGAGACAACGAACCAGTGGGGTCTTCGAATGTGGGTGATGAGAATCGAGAGATAACTGAGAAGTCCCTTGCTTCATCACCTCTTCGCGAGGAGTCGAGCCCTGTCGTGGTAAGGGATTCGCATTCTCTATGCCCTCGACCATTTATTCCTTATCTCTGGATTAGTGGTAACTCCTGTCTTTCACGGTTACTGACTCCTTCTCTTCTATTTTTTTTATGAAGGGGAGTGGCGAGCTCATGTGTGACGAGACGGCGATGACCGGTGGCGTCGATGATTCCCAAGTATCTTCTCCCGTTACTGTAGACGTGACCGTGGACGAAAGTGCTGGCGAAGAAGCTGTAGAGGATGGTGATAATGAGGAGATTGAGAATTCTGACTCCGAAGATACTGCTGACGCCGAGATAAGAGCCAGGGAGGCTAGGCTGAACGCGCTTTATCCGACTCGAGGTGTTGCGTTTCCCCTTCTGAGTAGAGTTAGATCCTACCAGGTGGCCATAGGCGGTTTTGTTGTCTCCCGAGAGTACGAGGACATGTATACACGCATCTGAAAGGAGTTTGGGCACATCGCTAGGGTGGATGCAAACCGTGCCGTGGCAGAAGGATTCATCGGAGTTCTGTTGGAGCGGATTACCGAGATGCGGGAGAAATCTATGCGCGGGGTCGAATCAGAGACGTTGCAGGATTGGGAAGACACTATAGCGGCTGGTGAGTCTGAGTCCTTTAATGTATCTTGGCTCCGGGAGAGGTTTGAGAAGCGGAAGCATGCTAAGGTTCAGGATGATGGTATTACTGATGATGTTCTCGCCGCAAAGGAGAGGGAGGTTGTTGAATTGGAGGCTAGGTTCGTGAAGGAGCGGGAGGTTCTTTCCAACATGAGAGACTCTTATGAAAAGGCTAATGATATTGTGTTATTTGGTCTTTTCTGATTGTTTTGGCTTTGTTTCTTGACTCGTGGTTTAGGAATATTTTTTTTTTTATTATTCAAAAGACAATGATAGAATGAGTTTCATGTCTTGACTACATACAACGGTTTTATGTTTCTTATAAATAAAGGTTTAATTGAGATATGCTTCAACCCGTCTTTTCTTGATTATTATTGTATCCTTGCATCCGTCTTTGAGCGAAACCAGTTTGTAGTACCCGTTCAGCGTGGACCTGATGACCATGTAGGGTCCTTCGGGCTTCCCCCTCCTTGTATGCCAGTCTTCATCACTAATTCTCCAACTTTGTAGTCTCTGTCGTTGGTTAGCGAGGCCCTAGGGCTGTGGAGTTTCCGGTATAATGGCAATTTCCGGGGGTGGCAGGCAAACCCGTTGTTGTTGGCTTCCCCGCCCCCTATGTCTAATTGGCTAAACAGGATATTAAGGGTTTCATGACCAGGTGATGGGGTCATCCATTTTCTAAAATATCGAGTAGGGTGCATGATCCACTCATACCTTGCGACGAGCGCTCCGCCCATCTTTTGCGGGGATGCCATCCTTGATCCCTTTTCGGAGCTTGGTGAGGCTTTTCCTTCCTCGTACAGGATACCGTCGCTGCGTGGAGATCCTCTGGCTCAGTCGGTGCTCCGAGTGAGATTGCAGTCTCGTTGAGTAGACTCTGGTTGTCTTTGAACCAAGGGTGGCCGAGGACCATGTCGTGTTCTAAGTCTCGTGGGACCACATAGAGTTCAACCTCCGTTCGTACTCCGTTCGTACTTCGTCCACGAGTTATCACCGTCCTTCCTTCGGGGTCTTCCAACGTTTCTGGTGAATCAGTGACATCGTGTAGCGAGCCTCCCGAAGCTTCTAGTGTCGTTGCAGAGATGACGTTGATTTTTGCTCCTGGGTCCAACAACGTGTTGGGGAATCTGATGTCGCATATATATGCGGTAATGAGTATTCCCCAACCTTGTCTAGCTAGTAGTACCCAGTCGTATCTTACCGAAGACCCGCCTTGGGTTGGCAGGTGTGGGTCTTCTTCCTCCCCAAACGGTAGTCGCCTTCCTGACACCACGTGGTTAAGTGCTGTAAACATATCCCGACGTTGAGGTTTCGAGAAACATAAGATTTCGCATAGTTGGTGCATCAGGTTCTCCACTCTCTGATTCACGGGTTCCTTGTGATCCGTGAGAGCTTGGATGTGTGGAGACTCCGGGTGTAGTCTGTAAGAACATGCCTTGGCCTTGACAATGCGTTCTTCGAGGATTCGCCTGAAAATGTTACACTGGACCGTGGCGTGACTGACTCTCCTGTGATAATGGCAGTAACGAGGGTGTTTCATCTCTCCAGCAGTGGGAGGCCTCGATACTTCAGGTAGCTCTACGAATTTGTCTTGGACCAAGGAGTCTAGCAGTTGCTCCATCTCTATCACTGAGAGGTTGTTTGGCGGATCAATCCCTCCTCGTTGTTGTTGCGAGTCTTCTTCTGGTGTCATGCCTCGTGTCATTGAGTCTGGTGCTTGGTGTTCAACGAGGAACTCTCCTGCCTTTCTTTTCCTGTCGTTATCTACTGCCCTCTTCAGTAAGTCCTCCGTATTTCAGTAGTTGAGTCCTCTCCCTCAGGGTGGGTATTATAGTGGTTGACCGTGCTGCTGCCTCCTGGAGTTCGGCAAGAGTCTGGAACTGGAGATCTTCTAAAAGAGTTCGGTAGATAGAAGCCATGGTACTAGTGCAGATCTCCACCAGTTTTGGTTCCGTTATGTCTGGGGTGCAGCAATCGAGGGCTTGTCCCTTAAACCTCTTTACGTAGTCGTCAGGGCACTCGCCGGCTCTTTGGTGCATTTTACTCAGATCAGAGAGAGTTACCTTCCCAAAAAGGTATTCCTTGAAGAAAGCAACCATTAATCCGTTCCAAGTGCTCGTGGTTCTTGGCGGGAGGTGAATGTACCATTGGTAAGCCTCTCCAATAAGAGACTTCGGGAACTTGTTAAGTCTCAAGGTATGACTGTATCCGTATTCCCTCAGAGATCCTAGGAAATGTGAAACGTGTTCTCGTGTGTGACCGGTTTCGTCGTACCTGGGGAAGGAGAAGGTGGTGTGGACCTGAGAGTGTTCCCGGGTTGGTTGAGTGTCGGTCTTGTGGTGTGAAACCGCGGGTGACTCGTCCCTCGTTCGCGCGATGATCCTTTCTACTGCTGGAACCTCAGGGGTGTTTGGTGCTCTCTCTGCGAGGGATTTGAGGTAAGCTGTAATCTCTATCAAGGCGGCCGTGATATTCATTTGTTGACTATCGAGGGCATCTTTTCGCCGGGCTATTTCTTCTATGGTTGGAGGCGTCGGTGAGTTCTCGCCTCTTCCGCAGTTGGTATTGATCGGGTGGTTGTTATTGGAGTCTGTCTTTCTTGTAGGGTTTGAGGTGTTGAAGCGAGGATCAGGTTCTTCAGATCCTATCCCTAGTTCAGACATTCTAAAGGTGACCTTCTGAAACCGAGAGAATGATCTCCCACTGTGGTCGCCAACAGTTTTTACCTGGAAAAACAATGCACCGTCTCTGGGTACTTTCGTAGTGTTCGAGATCAAAGTCGAAAAAGACGAGCCTAAACCAAGTCAATGGTCGTTCACGTCTTGCTTCGGTCACATAGAGGATAGAGGTTGATCTAGGGAGGGAAACATCGAAGAAACTTGAGATCAGGTTGATGATGTGTTTTGGGTGTAAGAGTTCAAGATTTCCGTCGTGAAGATGTCTGGAAATCTCCAAGGCAAGAAGGGTGTTGGGTTACTCAGGTGTGTTTACTTCTGAGGCTCTGGTTTATTCAGGTGTTCTGAATATCTGGTTGTTTTATGGAAAGATGTTCTGCCTTGGAAGATAGAGGAGGCCTTTATTTATAGTTTTGAACTCACCCTGATCTCTCGACAGAGAAGGTGGA
>JAJJMA010160004.1:0-12475 GCA_023529015.1 Papaver nudicaule | reverse complement strand
TCCAAATAACACATAACACATATGTATTATCCTATATCACAGTAAAATTAAAATTCAATCAAACTCAATATCTACTAAAATTATTCAACCTATAGCATCACATAAATCATGAATTAAACCCCCAAATAATTATATTAGTAATTATAGATCATAATCATGATGAAATTAAAAAAATTTCATCCAAAACTTAAGAACATACCTCTTCCATATATTTGGATGAAATCAAATTCGAAAAAATCCTTTGTAATCACCCAACCATTCCCAACGTACCCGTTCCTTCAATTTCAAAAAAACCCTTATTTATGATCGTGCTTTGGCAGTGCAGCAGGCAACAGGAGAAAGACGAAGGTAGAAAGAAGAAGAAGATAGAAGAAGAGGAGAAAACGAGGGTTTTCTTTGGGTGTTTTCTGAAAAGCGAGAAAGGGTATATCGCTTTGACTGGTTTGACCGGTCAAGCGATATAGTTTGTATCGCTCCAGGCGAGCGATATAAATTATCTCGTTGAGCGAGATAGCTTCCCTCGCTTCAGTGGTGCCTCCATAGCCAACAGGCGGGTGGGAGGGGCACTGGGGAAACACTGTTGACTTTATTTTCCCCCCCTCCATAGATAACAGCCTAAGGCATGGGGGAATCAAGGGTCCAAATCTTGCCATTTATTGGTGTCTAGATGTGGTGTCTGATTTTGGTGTCCAACAAGTAGCTTCGTTTGTATCACGACTGTATAGGTCATAGCTCCCAAAGTAAAGCTTAAATCTCATTCTAACGAGACCACCTAGATACTTGAACTTATTGATTACAAATGATTTATGACATATATATAATATCATGCACAATTATGTGTATACGCCTTGGACAACCGTGTGTCTAATGAAGTTCATAACAGACTACAGGTGCATTCTAATCGCTTTTCCTTTTCTAACTCTCATGACGCCACACCTGTTTAATGTGGTTGAGGAACTTTAACGGCAGTATGAAATTGTCCCGTCGTCTTATTACTCAGCCATATGCATAAATCTTTCAACTGCACTTAACTGTATCTAAACCGTATATTTGGAGCCTTTCTTGTGCTGTCAAAAGTTGTAATTCACCATGCCATGATTTTTGCGCTTTTGGACACTTAAGATATGACAAATTAACACATACCTTCATTTTCAATTTTTCGTATGCCATATATTTTACTTTGTCGAATAACCGACTACAATAACGCATTTGGTTGTGCACTTACTTTGTTTGCATTGTCCGGCTTTGATCATGCCATTGACCAACATATAGATTATTGCATGAACTATCACATGTCCGTACGACCTTTTTAGGTGGAGCACGCTCAAGTTAACGCACATGCGACCCTGCACCAATCGATAATACGAATGTGCAATGTCGTACTCTTGTGTTTGCACTATGCCACTGTATCGTCAGACTAATATAGCTTATGTTGGAGCATTTCTCGGTCAAACCTACTAAAGGTGGTATGTCAGCTTAGTTGTCAAGTTTAGATGCCAAAACACAATTCTTGATTGAGTCTGCTAAAGTCGGGTTTCAGATATGTACGGGAATTAGATTAACTAGTTGAGACCTTGAAGACGAAGACCAAAGCTTCACGGGGACATCTTTACATTTTCATCAACAAAAGGTTAGTGGGAGTTGTGACTTATGGACTCTTATGTTCTACTTATTCTATAATTTGAAATATAGTCGATGACTTTAGTATTGATAGCTTATTGAGAAGGACTCATATCTACGCGATATTCAGGAGTGTACTACGGTTATAGGATTCTTGTGAGAAAGATTCGATATACTTTCCATGGAAATAGTTTGTTTACAAATCAATGTTCGGAGAATGTTGAATCTTAGATAATACTCAAGAAGCGAGTACTAACTGTTGAGATCGTCCAAGTCTTTTTGTAGGTTCACGAACTAAAAAGTTGCTGGTGTATTTGGGTACCCCCCGCTTTTTCAGGTTAATATGTCGAACTAAATAGGGATATCTAACACTAAATAATGTGTCGCATAAGAAACTTACAAAATATTAATGAGTATTGGTAAATTTATCTTCAAATATCATAGCATTCAATAAAGTGAATAACATACATGGTTAGAAATTTTCCAAAGGCATGTCTAGATAAGGCATTCTCTTAGAAACTCGCACGGGATTAGCGAATTGGAAATTCTAACGATTAGGCTTTTTATTTGAGTGATTCTTAATGATTCTCTAGAAATCTAGAGATTTTGAGCGATTCTATCAAAGTATTCTGTGACTTGTAGAAACGAATCTACTGGAATCTTAGACAATTGTTGTGATTCGTAAAGACAAAAATAATATGTATAATATTATAACAAATTCTGAAAAAACAAGGGTACCAGAATACAACCAACTTTTCGTTTGGGCTCGTGAGTCTTAGGGTAAGATATGGACGATCTCAAAAATCAATATCCAAATCTGTTAACCGGAATAGGATCACAAGTGATAAGTCCAACTCAAGACAAGTCTTGGCAAATCCCCTGGATGGATTATGAACTTAATCGACGGTTACGTTTGTTTTAATTATATAATCATAGATATAATGCGGAAAGTAAAAGCACACAATAGACAAGAGATTTTTTAAACGAGGAAACTACGACCTGTAGTAAAACCTCGGGACCTCGTCTAGATTGAACACCACACAGTACTAATTGTCTACAAACGCTAGCCTACTATAAGACTTCGGTCTGGGATGTAGCAGAGGCCAACTCTAGCCCTCCAAGCGAATTGGCTATTGTCGCACTCCTTACGTCTCTTGGATCCCGCAAGACCCTACGCACCTGATTCCCCTAACTGACGTCCTTTACAGGCCTAGGAGTTGCTTTAACTGTTGTTAAAGGCTTATGTCAACAATACCGGCTTTGCAACCTTAATTACCAACTGTATGTTTTGAACTGTCCTCTTCAGTTTAACATACGTAAGTTGACTTCCTTCATATTGCTCCAGGTCATACGGAAATCTACTTTATAAGAGGGGGCTGACAAGTAAACCGAGTAAACTATGCCCAACTTGTCTCTATCTCAGCTGTGAAAAGAAACACTTAAGAAACTTACACAACTGGAGCTAACTAGGTCTTACAACAACATGTGCAGCCGTACGTTGGTTCCTTCAACCTTGTATGTAACGTATCAGTTCATAAATTGCCTTATTGCAGAAGAGAAGGACCATAGAATAGACAAGAACGTGATCAGGTTACCAAGGTTACAGGCAAAGTAGTTTAAATCGGTAAAATCGGCCGATTAAATCGCGATTAATCGCGAATCGCTACTTGGCCGATATGATTAACAAAAAATCATTGATTCCGGTGTTGGGAGATTTACTAGGCCAATTTAAACGATTTTAGCTAATTTTCAATCAAAACGAGTCGCTGATTTCCTAGGGGCATTTTTGTTTTATTATCTATGTAGGTTATAAAATTCGATTCACTAAATTTTTTAGGTTTTTTAGGTTTCTCCTTTCTTCTTGAGTTTGATTTGGAGTGATTACATGTTTAAGTTATGTTGTTTTATTTTGTTTGAGTTTGGAACTTGAATTTTGAACTAATTTCTTTATGTTGAGTTGAACTTATTTAGTTTTAATTGTGTCTATGTTAAACTTATTTGATTTTAATATTTTTTTTCTATTATTAGTGTTATATGATCAAGTATAGGAGCTATACATTATATAAATTTTAAATTGCAATCCGATTTTTCAAACCGATTTTTTCCGATTTCCTCCCCCGAGGTTTTCGCGAATCGCTCCAAGGGGTTCGACCGAGTCACCGATTTTACCGATTTAAACTACTTTGGTTACAGGTCAATCTGATAACAACCACAGAGGTACGTTATCGCCTACCTGTGCTTCCCAACTCTCAAGAGAAGTCTTTATAGTCGTTATGTAAATCCCACAGAAAAACTGCTACCTAATAGAGGATGACTACCACAACAAGCTTACACCGAAGTGCAAAGAGTTTACGATCAATTCCACAGAGAAACTTAACGCATTCTTGGTGCTTGTGGTTTTCGTTATTTATTTATAGCTCTCAATAAGATAGGTTGCTTTGAGATAATGCAACAAATTTCTTAACCTACAAGCTAGCATGTGCCCGTGTAAAATGTGCATGTTACTCAGCTTGCGCATAAAGAAAGCCTAGATTAATCTCAATTGGAATTCTTTTAACATCTATCTGCCAAGTGGTTTGTTAGCTTTTAACCACTTCAAGATAGAAATCCAATGACCATGAGAACACCTTTATCTTATTGACTCACTGAGATTCGTTAGATGGACCACAAAAGATATTTTGTGATAAACCAAGTCCAACTAAGTGATAAGGAGTTAGTTGTTTAACTCGCGTGAAAATCCCAGAGAATATTCACTCGGACGATTCGTGAACCATCCATCTGAATTCCGACCAAATACATTGAATATGTGGTTCACGTACATGTACGTGTACATATTGACGTTTTAGAACTCATGAGTAAAATCTGGAGCCACTGTTCACGAACCGGTTCGTGAACCGTTGTCATTCAGATTAGGGTTTAAACTGGATCCGCTGGAAGTTCTGTACTGGGCCAGTACTTAGACGTGTGAGACGCCCTCAACTATTATCCATGGACTCTGCTCTAGAGTACTCCTTTAGATTCACCTAGATTCCTACATGTGATTTGCAAGCAAACCATTGCTACGAAAATGTATTGAATTTATCTCATGTACCTAGCTTAGTATGGTGGGAACACATATTAACATAACTCATGGTTATGTAGACAAGAGTACAATCTCAATCGCTATATCTCTACTAAAGTAGCCGACTATTTCGAAAGATAAAATAAGTAGAATAGAAGAAATTCCATATAAAGTCATAACTCCTACTAACCTTTTGTCGATGAAGCATATTTGATATCTTCTTTGTAAACGCAGTCTTCGTCTTCAAGGTCCCTACCACTTCATCTATATCCCAATTCTGAAATCTAAACTATAGTAGACTAAATCAAGAATTGTGTTTGACACCTAAAACTGACAACTAGATCGACATACCAACGCCAGTGGGTTTGACCGGACAATGCCCTAACAAATTCAAAACATATACCAACTTTGCAAAATAATCCAAAAACATAAACAACCTCCAGATGACTGCAGTAATTCTAACAGTTAAGCATAAAGTTGTTTTAGGGCCATTTAAAATGTGGGAAGTTATAGCTGTATCAACATGTATTTACAATATAACTAGTTGCGCACCTCAACCTTGATAAAGTTGCAGTGGTTGTGCATCGCCAACTTGGTATAGCCGAGTGAACTTAGGAAATCAGTCTATGGGGCCTATAAGGTGCGTTAAGCCCATAAGGCTAAGTTCTATTAAATTTGTGAAACACAGTGTAGCTATCTTGCGTTGGCGCTGGTTGTTGTAGCATGAGCCTCCTGCGCTAGGATTTATCGTTGCAACACAAGTAGTCTGCTGAGAGCGGTTACTACAACATGCCCCAGTAGCATACGCACGCTTTCGTCATTAACTAGGCATGCTAGGGCCTCAAACCTTAGCATGTAGTTGTGAATATTGTTCACGTTAATTGATTAATAATGCTTGTATGGGAGCGGCTACTGCAGCATAAGATGGTTGTGTTAAAGTAGGCATTGCAACAGTGCACCATATGCCTCTTGAGCTAAACACGCCTTTGCTAATCAAGCTAGTTATAGGCATCAAACCTTAGATTAGTAATCACGTTAATAAGGGAGTTAATTCCCACGTCAGTTATTAACGTAAATCAATTACTAATTGATTAATGCAATATTAATAAGTATTTATTTTGTTAAGCTGGGGCATCATACCCTGACAGCTAAGTTCCTATAGGGGGCGCCTCCATGGGCATGCCATCCCACTATAGTGTTGAAACCCTAGTTTGGGCTATTATACACTCTCAAGTCCAAATTGGTTATCAGAGATGTACTCTTCCATCCAATCCATATAGCTCAGCAGAGAGCAGGCTCAACAAAGAGCGTACATCACATGGGCAAACTTTGACAAATCCTCCATATTTATGGGTGGATTATCATAGCAGGTTTATATGTACATGTCAAATACTGATGGTGTAATGTAGATACTGCAAGTACAATTAATATTGTTCAGACATGAAAATAAATATTAGTTTCGTATAATGACAAGCTAAAGAAATTTCAACCAAAGAATACATATCTCAAAAATAATAATTAGGGGATAATGTTACGAGTCAATTCATACATACGAGTCGCACGTATATGTATACAAATATTGAGCCCAATCAGTGACGCTTCAGTATATAAACGAGTCTTAGTGTCTAACGAAGGCACGCTCATGGGCCTCGGGCAAACATGAAGGTCTTAGCCTTGACAAGAGACAAAATTACAAATTTCTACCCATGACAAAAAATCACTATCGACAGTCCTAAAAAAACATCCTTTTTTGTTTTCCTGCAAGTATCAATTGTTTCATTGTTTTCATTTACATTGTGGCTCCTAGTATCTCTGAAAATAACAACAAAACTTGTATATTATAATTCGTAATCTTCTTATAAATTTTGTGGCACTGCAAACCCATTCTAATAAGAAAAGGGACAAGACAAACATTGCATATGATTTGTTCATTTTTCTATTTTAATAAATTATTTATTTCCCTAGTTTTAACATATACCAAATTTGGAAAAGAAAAAAAATGTGTGATATCCCTCCATATCCAGTTCTATAGATACCACAAGAAAAAAAGGGCTAAACTAAAAAGAAAATCCTTATTTAACTGTTGTGTAATATAATTCAAGATAAATTTTGATCATGATCATGATCCACATGTCGTAACATACATATTTGTTTCAAACAAATATAAAAGAAATCATGACTAATGAACTTCCTTAGGCTTCTCCAATGGAGTTTGTGTGAGGAGAAAAGTCTTTATCCACTTAGGATTCATGTTCATTTTTCCTAAAGTGGTTCTCCAACCCTAACATCTATAATTAATATTATGATGACATGCCTTAGTTATTGGAAGACTTCATGGTCATCTTTTATCAATTAAAAGTAGATCTAGTTTATTAAATGAAAGATAAAATATTGCTGGCGAGGGACAAAAACAAGACATAATAAACATAAATGTCAAAATGGTGAAAACCGCAACTAGAAGAACCACTATACCAACTTTGTTCGATGAATGTAATCTTGTATATAACATGACAAAAGATAATCATAAAATATGAGTTCTCCAAAAGCTCACAATCATCCCCTACGAATCATGAAATGGAAAATCTTAACACAAATCGGGCAATCCATCAATTCATCTAAGAGACCAAGCCTCGTCACTAAAATATGAATACAATTTTGGAATCCATCTGGAACCACTATACCAACTCCTGAATGTAATCTTACATATTTAAATTGAAGACCCGCTCCCGAAAAGTTGAAAGGAGCAAATTTAATACCTTCACAGAAGGAAACAACCTGATCTCCTAATTAGTTGAGAAAAATCGAAAGTGCAAACGAAACATAACAAAGCAAAAAAGACTTCAAATGTGATTTCTACTGAAACAACCTGACTTAGTAACTAGTGAAAATTTGACAAATTATGAAGTGAACCAACTAAAACTGCAGCTACTATGAGTAGAAGGAGATAAACAAGTACATTTTCAAGAGTTAAAGCCAAACTCTGAAGTCTTTGCTCATATAATTCCTCGGCTTGGATTTTAGCTCTCTCTTCATTTATAGTCTCATCCTTTAAAATCTTTTCTTTGAGTTTATCCTTTTCCGCATTGATAAATCTCACAATGAGAGATAAATATGTTTCTAGCCAAGGTGGCAAATCAGCCAGCAAGCTCTTGTTAAAACCAAAACTATTTAACTCATTATGATCCTCATTCCGAACATCTTCCACCTCACATGCCTCCAACAACAATGAAAATATGTCAATGATAACATGCATACCCTCTTCCGCCTCACCAACCAAATATAAAATCCTTCCAGAACAAAGGTGACTCCCACACAGGCAAACTGAAGAAGAATCATACTCCTTCTTGTTCTGAAGAAATATAAATAGAGAGCGTAAAACAAGAAGGTGATTTTGTTTTTACTAATGACATAAGAAGTATAACTCTATGATGTAGATAATGAAAACCATCATAAACATTACCTCGGTTACGGAGTAGTAGGTTATAGTTAACTCCTCCACATATGAAATCTCCCGAAGTATGAAAATACCAATTGGTAAAACCTGTCAACACAAATTAACAACAAGTTAGATAAACCACCAGTCACATACATGTTAGAGATGAAAAAAATAACACAACTAATAACATACTTCGATTCACAATAAGATCACATGAATGATTTAGTCGACTTACATAATTCGCTTTATGTGTTGCACCAACGATAATGATATCATAACCGTCAATTTTAGGCCTCTCCAAATAGATCTTATAGAATTCGGGTGGGGGATCATTTTTTTTCTGGATGGATAAAACACCTGATTCAAACCATCTCCATGGAGGATATATCTGAGAGGAATAAAAGATTTAAACAATCACAACATAAAAGAAAGGAATAAAAGAGTTACACAATCACAAAAAAAAAAGGAACAAAAAATATAAGTTACCTCTCTATAAAAGGTAACAATGAACTCGTATTTTTTAAAGCCATCTGGATTAGTACAAACAATTCTGATACCTTTCATGAATGCTAGAAAATTTGCTTCACCACTCTTTTTTCTTATAGAGTACTCCAATATGGAAGTACAAATCCCTTCAATTCTTCTACTATCAGTACTACAACTTTTCTTTACCTTTTTTTTCGGTATATTACCAAGACTACTTTTAATTTTTTTCAGTTAGATTTTTGAGATTATGTGACATAGCAGTAACTTGACCATTCAATACCCTCACTTTAGAGTTCAATTCTGGTAAAAGACTTTGTTCGATAAAAGATTATTACTGTTTAACATAATATAACCAGTCCTCGACATAGATCGAACAAGTAAATTGTATGTAAACATATTTATTCCATAAACATGTTGCTCAATCATATCAATACCAAGCACCTTAGACTGTCGGAATTGAGCTTTTGTCCTTGAATTGAGGTGATACACTCAGCTTTTGTCTAAGAAGGGCTTCATTGGTGACATTCCTCCACGTCTAGTTCTATAGATACCACGAGAAAAATGATCAAACTAAAAAGAAAATCCTTATTTAACCGTTATATAAAATAACTCGGTTAAATTTTGATCATGATCATGATCCACATGTTGTAACATAAATATTTGTTTCATAGAAATAATAATTTGAATGAACTTCCTTAAAGCTTCTTCAGTGGAGTGTGTGTGAGGAAAAAAATCTCCATCCACGTAGGATCTGTATGTTAATTTTTCCTGAAGTGGTTTTCCTATCCTAACCTCTATAATTAACATTAGGATGACATGGCTTAGTTATGGGAAGACGTTCAAGTCATCTTTTATTTATTAACTAAAAATAGACCTAATTTATTAAATATAAGATGAAATATTGTTTTTTGTTAATAAAATCTATAAATTAAATTGAAAATAATACTAAAACAAGGTAAGGAATAGGTCAAAATACATATGTGTTGTAGAAATTTTTTTTTTATTCCTTATATTTAGGAAAACTAGTTACCAAATAAAATATGAAAAGACGAGGGTACCGAGTACACCACCAAATCTTTCCCTTTGCGGAATAAAGTAAAGATTATTGTTTGCAGTAAATAATAGAACAGTACCGAAATCAAATAACACACACAAGATTTTTGTTAACGAGGAAACTACAAACTCGTAGAAAAACCCCGGGACCTAGTCCATTTTGAATACTCTTAAGAATTAAACCGCCAACATATCTACTCTCAGACATCGGACTAGTTGGTTAAAACAATATGATCCTAATACGACTATTAGTCACAAAGCTTCCCCTCAGTATTCCTGCGCCTCCAACGCAGCAAGGTGATCATGCACATGTACTCCAGTAGAGAAACATACGTCTTTTATTGTCTTCCTTAAGAGTTGCTCTACAGTCCTTCGTGAAGACTATCGCTACCCAACCTCCAATCGGACGACTACAACCTTTACGGACAACAACCAAATAGCGACAGGTCAAACCACTACATGATATCCTTAGTAACTTAACAGATACTTTACCGAAGTCGTTTTATACCAAGAGCGAAGATATTTAAGTTTACCCTTCGAGATATCAAACAAGGTTTTGAAACCAAAACTCCTGAAACAGAGAAGGAACTTAGAATAAAAAATATCTTAAGACTTTGATAGACGTGATAGAACAGAACACAAATACAATACAAAGAAGACTATTAAACATAAACTAGTTTCCCTGAAGAGGTTGTTAGAGCATTGCTCGGTTGAACCCACTGATATTGCTATCTCAAGTCAGTTGTCAAGTTTATGAGACAAAAATACAATCCTTGATAAGTTTACTCTACAATCTCGGACTAGGATAGTTTTAGGTAATCGAGACGAAGACTGATGAAGACGAAGACCGAAGCTTACTACTTGATAAATCATAACGTCCTCGCTAAAGGTTAGAAAGGTTTTTTCCTTTCCGTATCGTATTTACCATTTCTATCATACCAATAGTCTATGATGTTGTTTATATGATCCGAAGGTATTCTAGGATTTTCGCATTTGCATTTGTCACACTCGTGATAATATGTATAGGTAGAGTATGTTGGATTGTCTCTTGAAATATACCACAACGGTGAACGCATACATGAACGCGTACATGTGTTTGTATGGCATTTCAGAGAACGAGCAGAAGTCTGTATGAACGCGTTCATGAACACGTACATACAAGTTCCTGAATTCTCCTGAACTCCATTGACTACTCTATGAACGCGTACATATAAGCCATGAAAAAACTTCCAAACTTTCATATCATTGAAGTTTTCGGTCTAGGCATGATTAGTTCTCGGACTCGTCATTACTTGTCCCATGGAATTCAACAACTTAATCCAAGCGATGTTCAAACTAAGTATTTGGACCACAAGTCGCAAAGCGATGTCCAAAACAAGAATTGGACCAGAAGTCGCGAACCTTCAAACAAGGTTGAGTCTTCTTTAACTTTTGGCTTAGTCCAAAGTTCTTAGAAGATCGAGAATGGGTAATCAAGTTATGGACCTTCTTAGTTCCGGAACTTACTTGAGCCCTACTCAAGGTTGCTTAAACTTTAAGCAAAGCCTCCCTTGGTGATCACTATAAATAAATGACCTTCTGCAAGATACAATCTCAATCCTCTACACATCTGTGTATCCTTGCATAAAGGTTGGTCGTCATCTCGAAGTCCTTTTGGACTACGACTATTGAAAGACTTCACTTGAGGATCGTCAAGCACAGGTCGGAAGTAAAATTCCATCATGTATCTTGGGTCGATTGAATATTTTCAATCTTATCACGACCAAGATTTGATAGAAACTTCGTAAGGTAGATCTTGTATCGTAAACCCTAGAAGTTCCCAACGCATATTCACGAACTAGGTTTCATACTAAGTTCGGCAAGCGTTTGGAGGTAAAGTTGTTTAGGCTATATCAATAAGCCCTATTCAACATATCGATTTCCATTAACTTGACTTTTAAGTCTAAAGGAAATCACAATCGTATTCTTGTTTGATTACTTGGATACTTTTACGCGTCATGTTAGAGGCAGGGTAGCGCTAGTCTTCACGAAGGGAAGTGGAGCAACTCCTAGGCCTGTAAAGGACGTCAGCTAGGGGAATCAAGTACGTAGGTTTCTGCGGGAGCCAAGAGACGTAGGAGCACATTGGTAGCTGAACTGCTTGTAGGGCGAATTCAGTCTCGATACAGTCCAGTCCGAAGTCTGAGAGTAGGCTAGCGTCTGTATATCGTTCATACTAAGGGTGTTCACATCTGGACGAGGTCCCGGAGTTTTTTCTGCTAGGTTTGCAGTTTCCTCGTTAACAAAATTCTGGTGTCTTGCACTACTTTTCCCTTCCGCATTATATTGTCTCTGATCTATATAATAGAAGTAATTTCGAGTTTGTTGATTCATAACCTTTGAGTGAATCCATCTCTATTAAGATCTACAAGAACTACGTTCTTGTTAGGATTCGGTTCTTTATACTATACTCAGGTTGTTGTTTGAATATTGATTTGTGAGATCGTTTAAACAACTAGAATCAACTAGGTTCACGAAAACTAAAAGTTGGTGGTATATCTCGGTATCCCCTCTTTTTCAGTTGGTATCAGAGATGGCAAACACCCTAAGACGTAACTGTTTGTGTTTGACACTTTCGTGATCCTATGGCTACATCAATATTCTATGGAAGAAGGGTGTTTGTCTTGAGTCATTCAGCGGTTGCGATTTTATTTTGATTTGACGGTAGAGATTATGCCATGGACCCGTCGAAATTAACTTTGTCTAACCATATTTCGGGAAATCAATCCATATGACACCAAACGCCCGTTAAACTAATCCCGACTATGACCCGATATTAT
>JAJJMA010160003.1:0-12814 GCA_023529015.1 Papaver nudicaule | reverse complement strand
CAAGTTGGCTACCGACCACAATCGTGGGATCACCTTGGAGATGATCGCCAAATGAAATTAACTACAATAGATATGACTGCAATGATAATCAACACAACAGTTAACTAGGTTCAGCAGTTGTGTGCTTACGTCATCGGGGTAAAATCTGTTGTTGTATAATACGAAATCAATAAAGTTTTCTCTGGTTTACACTATAAGTCACTTCAATTTGTTATGGATAGAGGTCATATGGAATCTTGAGATTATTTACCAAGGATTCTCACTCCTAGCTATCCTTCCCAACTATGCGACCTCCATGGGTGCTGAAGAGAGGGGGTATTTATAGTACTCTGTGGGCATCGCTCTTTGCTATCCTTGGTTGTTTCGTTCTCTTGATGCTCCTTGATCTGATCATCAATCTTCGGTGACCGCCCTTATCATCCAATCCTGGCTCATCGTACTACTATGTGGAGGATCCTTGTTGTTTCCTTGTGCTGCCGGCTTCTTATTGGTATAGGTTTTTGTTCTCCACCGTTGGTTGAACCAATCCTCACTCGACAGACGACTTCTGTCACGCTGTCCACACCATTTAATGCGGTGTGACTGCTCCTTGGCGTGCCTGCTTTCTCCTAGTATCCTAGGTTGGTGATCTTTTAATCTCCTCCCTTCATATCGTGATGAGATACTGCTCTTCTGGGGTATGCTCCTGTCCTTCGCGGTTCACGTCGCTGTTGTGCACGGTCTTCGGAGATGACACCACGTGTCCATCTGAAATTATGTATTAACAGTTTGACCCTTTTCTTTCATTTATTGATGTGGGCAATTATGGAAGAAAACCTCCGCCTATGCCGTCATTTTCAAATAATGGTGGACCCTTCCTTCACGCCTTTTCGTGGTTTTGTGGGAGTTTGTGTTTTTTGTGATTTCTATAAATGATGGGTTAGAGACATGATCTTCATATTCTTCAGTCACAACTTTCCTTCCTGCATGTTTTCATTGATTGATGGTTCTTCATCTCTTTTTTTTTTTGTTTCAAGCTTTCCTTAAGTCCTGATGACACGAAAGCCATAAAGTTCTAAGTCCAAATCTTCCTCCAAGAAGTCGAAAGATGTTGTTATGGATTCGAATATGTCTTCGATTGATCCTTCTCCATTGCAAGTTTTTCCTCGCCTTTCGATCTCTTCTGGTGATGTTAAAAATAGTCTCTCCGTAGTGCGTGATGGTCTTATTTTTGTAAAAGAAAATAGGGAGCTCAACTATGAACTGGAGCGCCTTCGTCCTTCTGAGGATGATAATTATCGTCATTAGAGTCTCGCCAAGATAAAAAAGTCTTTTGAGTTGACTCATTTTGATATTTCCTTCTTTGATGGTGATGTTGATGTTTTGACCGAGGATATGATCAGAAGATTCCCTTATGATGAAAATTCGTTGCTCATCTCTGTTGGTCAATTAGTTGCAGGCCTCATCCTTCCTTTGTATGACCCTGGTGACACCTTCTTCGTTGATGTTCTCTCTGGCCGAGACAATCCTTCCTTTTCGTATTCTGTACGAATGATGGCTCCGTGGTAGTAGACGTACTCGCATGAGATGTTATGACCCTTTCTCTTTAGCAATGGTTTGTCGGGAAGATTATACTCCTCAGAATTTCAACTTGACCTGGGGGGATTCCGTTTAAAGCTCTAATGTGGTGCCTTGGTCTGTTGGTCCTCGTCGATTTGCCCCTTCTGCTAAGCAAATCGCGACAAGGTTCCTCTTTTGCTGAGTGACTGCGATGACCCCGACTTGTCTATTATTCCTGGGACAGTTAGTCTTCATTTCCTGATGATCAGAGGCTTCGTCTAAGTCGTGACCATCAGTGGATACGTACTCCTCTTCGTGTCATTGGTCCGTGGGTTGCTGGTTTCAGGAAATCTCGGTCTCTGCCTGACATTTTCATTCCTCGTCTGATGAAAGAACTTCCTCCTTGTTATTGAAAATTTATCGCCTGATGCTTTAATCCGACTCCTCCGCGGGTACGTATTTCTGTTTTATTCTTCAGCCTTCTGTTCTGATACCTTCTTCTGATGGGCAGTTTTCTTCTGTCTGCTCAGTCTTTGAGATCTAGCGCTCCTTCACCTAGCATGCGTGACAATACCTGTACTCGGAAGAGGAAAGTTGGTGCTAAGGTAGCAAAATATGTTAGTAACAAATCAGTCGATGCTACTTCGTTGTCAAAGGTATGGGTAATCGATGTTTATTCTTCGTGTATATGTAGTTGTACCCCTTTGCCCATGCCCTTGATAAATGGTTTTGTAATTTTTAGCCGTTTACTAGAAAGAAGAAGAAGTCTGATATGAAAACTGCTAGCGGAGTTGGTGCGCCCGAAGAGTCTTTTGCTTCCAGAGTGAGTGCGGGTACCGAAGATAGCTCTGAAGATATTTCCTCGGGTCACCGTAGTGATGATGGTGTCGTCACCCAGAGTTATTTGCCTGCCCCTGCAGTCCCCGCTGCTCAAGATTCTATGGTTGTGGATATTACCGATGACGCTGATGTGCAGGATAGCCAATACCCTGAGTTTTCTTCTGCTAATGAAACACAAGTTAACCTGAAAGGTGCTGCTGAGCTTTTGTCCTGTTCTGCCGAGACTTGCATTCCTTCTCCGTCTGGTCTCCTTGAGTCGGTGGTGAGACCTGCTAACGAAGTGTCCCCCTTGTCTTTTACCGTCGTGAAGCCCGTGGACTGGTCTTCGTTTTTCTTGGAAGACCATGATCCCCCTTTGGATTCACAAGTAGCCGTCTTTGATGATCACATGTCAGAGTTGCGGTCTGAACTTAACGCCGTTACGCTGTTGATGGATGCGTATAGACGTGTCGCCGATGAATCGAGGGCTCGAGAAGAGGCTACTGCCGCCGAAAATGCTCTTTTGAGAACTCAACTTCGTGACTTTGATGCGAGGGTGGCCGCTGCTGTTGCTTCCAAAACTGAAGGGTTAAGTCTTACCTATGCCCGCTCTTCTGCGATAACTGTTAAGAAAGCTTTTGCCGAGGCAGAGTGCCATTTCCCTGGCATCGCTTTCCCGAGGATGGATGTCCCTTAGTCGTCATTTCCTATGAAGAAATTATTCGGAATTCCCTGCTTCCACCTGTATTTTGACCAGTTGGGTGAATTCCTGGCCATTTCTTGCCCCGTGAACTTGTTTTCTTCTTTATATTTTGTTGCAGTAACTTTTTGTAACCGGATGTATCCGAATGGTAATATTGTTGATCATAAGATCTTCTCCTTATTGTCTACTATTTCAGGCATTTCAACCTTCTTGGGTTAAGCATTATCTTTCAACCATCCTTGGCCAGGGGATGATTTAGGACATTAACCCGGGATAAAGACCTTCCCGCTAGAGGCGACGTTTGAGTATCTCTATCATTGGGATTATTACTTTTCGCCTCATACATATTAATGAGGATCCTAGAGATGACCTGTGATCAGCAGGTATGCTCATTTCACGGAAATTGTTCTGTTGCGCTTAGGCTGCTGGCAATTGTTCTGTTGCGCTTACATCGCTGTTACTTTGATACTTGTCGCTTTCCGAGAAAAAACAATTTAATATACTGCTTCGTAGCGTCCTTCGTGGAAAAGTAACACAAGATAGATGGTAGAACTTCAGAATAATAACTCCAGCTCCGCATTTCCCCTAGGGGTAGTACTTCTTAATGTATCGTGCATTCCATGGGTGTTGCAAAGTATCTCCTTGCATGTTTCTGAGATAATACGATCCCTTCCCTGCAATATCTTCGATGACATATGGTTATTGCCGTATGGGGGCTAGTTTGCCCCATTCATTCTTCTTTTGGTATGGTGGTATCTGCCTCATTACGAATTCTCCCACCGTAAAGTTTCGAAGAATTATCTTATTGTTTTACTTCTTGGCGATCCTTCATTTATAGTTCTCCATTCTTAGGAGTACAGTTTCCCTTCGCCCTTCTAGATCATCTAATTTTTCGTAGATTAGATTTGTGGTTAGATTCTTCTCCCAGGCTTTGGTCTTCGTCGTTGGGATGATAACTTCGGTAGGGATTACAGCTTCAGTCCCGTAGGTTAGCATGAAAGGTGTTTCTCTCGTAGCTTCTTTTCGAGTTGTTCGGTACGCCCATAGCACATTGTGCAATTGCTCACACAATTTCTTATGTAATTGTCAAGTTTCTTCTTCAAGATCAGAGCTATGGTTTTGTTTGTGGACCCCACTTGATCGTTGCTTTGTGGGTACGTTGGTGTTGACTTGATCTTCTGGATTTATAGCCGTCGAACAACATGTCGATGTTCTTTCCGCTGATTTGAGCTCCGTTATCCGATACAATGGCCGTCGGGATCCCGAACCTGCAAATTATGTGTTCAAACATAAACTTTAATACGTCTCGATCTCTGATGTGAGCGAGGGGTGCAGCCTCCACCCACTTGGTGAAGTAGTCGGTGGCGACTATTAGAATTCGATTGCCATACCCTGCTACCAATGGACCCACTATGTCAACTCCCCACTTCGCGAATGGCCAGGGGCTCAGCACCGCTTTCAACTCCATTGCTAGTGCTTTGAATTTTCTTGGAAACTACTGACTGGCAATACATCGTCTCGCCATCTCCAATGCATCTCTGTTCATGCTTGGCCAGTAGTATCCCTGTAGTCGAGCTTTCTACGCCAGGGATCTCATGCCGCTGTGGTTGCCACCGTCTCCATAATGTATGTCTTTCAAAATGTGTAACCCTTTTTCCTTCGTTATGCATCTGAGCGATGGTCCTAGGAACGTAGATTTGAAGAGGATTCTTTCCCGGAGGTAATATCTTCGGGCAATGTTTCGTTGCTTAAGTATTGGTGAAGGGGTACTCTCCAATCGTCGACTATCTCGTTGCCTTCTGTGTTTGGTGGGCTGGATACTCCTTCCACGTCCATGGCTTCTTCTCCCGTGGTTTCAGTATTCACTGATGGTTCATACACTCTTCCCACCTTGATGGATGTGACACTAGGATCTCGTATCATAGATGATATATATGCCAACGCGTCTGCATGCCTATTGTCCTTCCTTGTTACGTGCATGTAAGTTACCTTTGCAATCTTCGTTGTAAGTTCTTGTGCTAGCTTCAAGTACGCGGCGAGGCATAAATCCAGAGTCTGGTATTTGAGTTCGATTTGCCTGATGACTAGTTGAGAGTCGCTTGTGATCCTGACGTCCGTGATGCCTAACTCGATTATCATCTGTTGTGCGTGGATCACTGCTGCGTACTCAACGATGTTGTTTGTGTACTCTTCAAATTCTAACCTGAATGCATGTAGGATCTTGTCTCCTGTTGGTGTGGTTATTACGATTCATATCCTTGCGCCTTCTTTGTTGGAGGACCCATCCACGAACACTTCCCATCTTCGAGAGTTGACTAGCTCCAGCAGATCATCAGGATCCTCGTTGTCTTCCTCGGCTACTGGTATATCATCTATTTCTTCTTCGTCTTTGAGGGGTAAGTCCGCCAAGAAGTCTGCTAACACCTGTGATTTCTCCGTCGTTCGAGGTTCAAATATGATTTTGAACTGCGTTACCTGTGCATTCCATTTGGCTATACGTCCTACTCTTTCTGAGTTTTGGAGGAGTTGGCCGATTGGTGCCTTCGTTAGTACTCTTACCGTATGTGCGTTAAAATAGGTTCGCAGGTTTTGTGTTGCAAACACGAGTGCTATGATGATCTGCTCCATCTTCGTGTAGTTTCTTTCAGCTTGGTATAGAGTTTTGCTGATGTAATAAATGGGTATTTCTTCTTTCTTGTTTGTCCGAACTAGGACCGCTGATTGCGCAGCTGGTTGCCGCCAAGTATAAAGTTATTACCTCGTTTTTTTCTTGCCTTTGTAACGTTGGTAGGGTTGCTAGGTGCTCTTTAACCTTTTCGAAAGCCTGTCGGCAGTCTTCTGTCCACGTGAACCTGCAATCTTTCCTTAATGTGGAAAAGATATCCTTGCATCTATCTGATGATCTAGCTATGAACCTTCCCAGCGCCGCCAGTCTTCCGCTCAGGCTTTGAACGTTCTTCACGTTCCTTGGTGACGCCATATCCACCACAGCTCTGCATTTCTCCGGGTTTACCTTCATATTGCAACTTCTAATGGCTTCAAATATCTCTCTGAGATCCGCCAAATGATCTTGCGATTTTAGACTCTTGACAAGCATGTCATCAACGTAAACCTCCAACTTTTTTCCAATCCACTATATGAATATTTTGTCCACCAGTCTTTGATATGTGGCTCCTGCGTTTCTCAGTCCGAAGGGCATTCTTGTGTAGCAATATAGCCCCCTTGGAGTAAAAAAAGGTTGTATGTTCTTGATCTTCTTCGGCCAGGGCTATTTGATTGTACCCCGAGTATCCATCCATAAATGACAGTAGTTCGTGGCTGGAAGTCACGTCGACCAGTTGGTCAATGCTTGGCAAAGGATAGCTATCCCTCGGGCAAGCTTTGTTGAGATTGCTGAATTCGATGCAGATTCTGAGGCCTCTGTTCTTCTTTGGTACTATTACCATGTTTGATACCCAAGTTGGGTACATTACTTCTCTGATGAATCCAACATCCATAAGCTTTTGGAGCTCCTTTTCGACTGCTTCGTGATATATAGGGGCCACCTTCCTTATTCTTTGCTTGAATGGCGGCGTGTCCGGATTTATCCGAAGGTGATGGGCCACCACCGACAGATCTATCCCTGACATGTCCTTCATTGTCCACGCAAATATATCCAAGTAATCCTTCAATAGCTCTTTCAGTTTTACTTCCATAGCTTCCTCCAATAGCGTTCCTATACTCACCTCTTGTGACCGTTCTTCGGTCCCGATGTTGATTTTCTTCGTTGGCTCGATGGATGAGAATAGTTGCTTCGGAGGTCCTATGGGAGTAACGATCTGTAATTTTTATTTGTCCCCAGTCGATGTTGACGCCACCATCACTGCTGGAAGTAATGATGCTGCTTTGGCCGCTTTGATTTGTTCGTTATATTCTTCATATCTCTTCTCTTTCTCCTCCTCCTTTTGCTTTCCTTTATTCTTTTTAAGTGCTTCTTGGACTTCATTGTGATGTTTAGCTTCGGCTGCACCTTCGCGCATCTTGATGGTCTCCTTTGATCTTCATTTCCCCGTATGATATTGGAAATCTTAGGTGCTGATGATATGTCGACGATGTTCCCCTCAGGCGGTGTACCCAGAGTCTCCCCATGATGGCGTTGTAGGGCGAGGGTGAATCGACGATGCTGAACCTCGCCATAGTCTTCATAGGTCCTCCATCAACCTGCAAAAATATCTCTCCCTTCGTTTTCGATGTGGATCCATTGAATCCATAAACCATACACGTAGATGCGTCCATCTGGCCGTCCTTCAATTCCATCCGAAGATAAGGTTCATAGAAGAGTACGTTGAGCGAACTTCCTCCATCTATTAGTATCTTAGAAATGTTCCACCCGTGGATTGGTAGAGTAACCACCAATGGATCATTATGCATTTTGACATCCTGGTGTTGATGGTGGTTTTTGGCGACAAGGTCACAGGAGTAATTTCGCATCAACTTCTGGCATCCTGGAATAGCGCGAGATAAGGTATGAATTTATTTTTACAGTGGGGATAAGATATTTGGTTTGCTGTTAGCCATATTTTAATATCTCGCGACCCTATCCTAGTAGCATGGTCCATATCCCTAGCCTACGCATTAAAATACCTACGCATGCGCATTAGCCAAGTTAGCCAAAGCCCTAAGAGCTGCACGGCTTTGGCATGCCTTGGATATACACGGCTTTGGCATACCTTAGAAGTCACGGCCATGCCTAAACTTGGCCACGCCTAAACCTTGGCCACGCCAAAAACTTGGCCACGCCTAAACCTTGTCCACGCCAAAACCTTGGCCACGCCTAAACTTTGGCCAAGCCTAGACTTTAGATAAGGCATGGCATTGGCCATGTCCAAACATTGGCCACGCCTAAACTTTGGTCAAGCCTAAAATTTGGCCACGCCTAAAACTTTGAGTATGCACGGCATTAGCCATGCCCAATCTTTGGGTACCCACGGCATTGGCCATGCCTCACCTTTGGATGCCCATGGTATTGGCCGCGCCTAACTCTTGGAGGCCCGTGGCATTGGCTTTGCCTCTTCTTTGGGTGCCCACGCATCCTCCCTTGGCATGAGTTTGGACGCCCATGGCTGTCCCCTCCTTTAGTTTTTGGGTGTCCATACTTATGGCTCGCCTTAATCTTTGGATGCCCATGGCATCACCCTTGCTCAACTCTTGGGGGTCCAAGATTATGCCTTGGCCAAATATTGGAGGCCTCATAATCATGCTTAGCCTAATTTATGGGGGCCTTATAGTTGGCTCTCGCCTAATTCGTGGGGGTCTTATTGTTTTCCTTCACTTATACTTATGGAGGTCCATGATAATCATCTTCCTCTCACGGCTAGCCTTGCCTCTCTTGACCTAGAGTTCATCTTTCCCTAGCCTCCTCCCTATTTATGGGCCTCACTGATCCAAATCCTAGAAGATTATGGATTTTACTAAGTCCATAATACTCTAGTTTCCTAATCAAATTCGGAAATCTGGCAGTTCAGCTCACGTATTTCTTCATGGTGTGATTTTTACATCCCAATCCGTGAGGAATTAGAAGGCGCTTCCTTCACGAAATATTTTCCTCTGTGAATTTCCTATAACATACTAAAAATTCAGATTTTTATCTAATATAGGATGGCCTGGGCGATTTTACCAATGGACAACATGCAAACTGTACAGAAATCTGAAAATAACATAAATGTTATGGCTTGTCCTTCGTGCCCTATGCCTAACTTCTTAATAAGATTATTATACCATGCAATATGGCTTATTATAATTATTGTGGCCTATCTTTAGGTCTTATATTGCCAATGCTTATGCATTCTTGATGATGGCTACGTCGTGATAGCATCATTCGTCTGTTTTTCCTGATTATGGACTTGCTTCCATAAATCAGTGCTATAATTCTTAATCATGGCTCATGGCTATGACTTATATTATTTTGGGCATTCATATGTCTTCATTATCCAGGGAATTGGTGCATTACATGCCACAAACTAATTTCCCTTATTTATGGCAAACCAAAAGTCGTATTTACCTGACTATTGCCACAGAGAGTTGCTGAAATCCTCTCGGTCTAAATGGCGATTGCATAGCTCAATCCTTAGACTTATCTTATCCTATCTAATGGCGGTTGCTAGCTCAACCCTTAGATTTATTTTATCTTATCTAATGGCGGTTGCTAGCTCAACCCTTAGATTTATCTCATTAGGTTTAAATGGCGATTGCCCGGCTCAATCCTTAAACCAAATCTTAAAGAGATATTCAAAGCTTATCACTTAATCTCTATCTTATCGCAAAGTCCTAAGTTACCAGTAATTGGTACGACTTACACTAGTCAACTTTGACTAAACAAATAAACAAATATTTAACAAATCTTACGAGAATCAAGATTTAGTTACATGGGGGGATGTTCTTTTAGGGTTTTGGTTTGGCGGTCTACGGCACGTGTGATTGCAACGGCACAATCACTTAACGGGAAAGATAACTAGGTCGTGTGAACGTTGCTGAGAAGATGGGATAAGGTAGTGGGTTGTTAGTCTTCCCTAATATTAGGCGCAAGACTCTTAACAACTGACCCCACTCTTTCCTCACTCCCACTCTTCCACTACTTCCACTTCTTACGAGATCAGTTGAGAATATATTGCTATAAATAGGTCACTCGACCAGTTTGGAAAATCATCTCAATCTCATCCAAGATAAGTCCAACAAGTTCAGTGCAAGTATAATCAAGTCTATCTTATCGATAATTGATTAACTCTTCTCATTCAGCATTTATTATCTAGTGAGAACTGAATATTCATCCTTATCTAGCAATATTTATCTCAATATCACAGAAAATCATAGCAATTCTCTGATCTCGTCTTTCTCTGCTTCCCTCCCTAAACCAACCCCTAAAATCCTCTTCTTGTAACTGAAACAATACTCGAACGGCCATTTCTTGGTTTAGGCGAGTCTTGTTCGATCTTGACCTCTCGAATTCATCACAATCTTTTGTTACATCATCACACTTCATACTTTACCCCTCAGATTCTCTTATTTGTTTTATACCTAAAACACCTGGTTAATGTCCTTGGTAGAAAACGTGAGTGGAGTCGCCATCCACTCCTCCAATTCGTTGGTTAATCTCCCGTTTAATTTGTATACCTCGTGCTCTGAGGCACTCCTTATTGTTCTTAAGCTGTTACATATGTCCCCTGGTAGCGAAGGTTCGCTCTGCTGCTGTAACGTGATCATATTGAGTGATTTGTATCCTTCGGGGAGCCGTACCGTTTTTTCCTACGTCGCTGCGTTGGTTGTTGTTGCCGCCTGCCCAGGCAACTGGACATATTGCCTGAAGTCTCCTGATATACCTTTATATCGTGTTCTTCAGGTGTTTGCATGCGTCGGTATCGTGCCCTCGAGTTTGATGGTATTCGCAGTAATCTTTGTGGTTCTTGGTCTCGTCTCTCTGCTTGCCTCGAGTAGATGGATAAGGAAAGTCCTGTCGTCCTGCTTCCTTCTTCAAAATCTCCGAGAGCGATAAGTCAAGTTAGAAAAAACTATATCTAACTGAGCCCTTCTTGTTTGGCCCCCCGGCTTCCAGTCTTTGTACCTGGGTTTCTTTTCGAATCCTGATGTGACGTCTCTTTCCGCTGAGCGTTTCCTGGTCTCTGGTGCAGCTTCTACCGAGTTCGTTATTTGTGGGGTACTTCGGTCTTGCAATCGAGGGTTATCTTTCTGGATGTTCTCCAACCTGATGTAGTTGTCTTGAAGTACACGCAGTTCTCCCTCAGTCGTCGGGTATGAGCATGTAGTTCCACGAAGATAGAAGGCGTTCTATCCAGCCTGAACTTGTAGCAATTGATGCTGATCTCCGGGTTCACCTTTCTTATGGCCTAGAACACCTTCTGCCACCTCTCTGTGTACGCCTGGAGTGTTTCTCGAGGCCCGATGGCCAATGCAAATAGCCTATCTAGCCCCGGTTTAGTATCCTTGTTATACATATAGGTCTCCACAAAGATATCAGATAACTCCTCGAAGGAGTCAATTGATTTTGGTTTGAGATTGTCAAACCACACCAATGCTATGCCGGTAAGGCTGGACGGAAAATACCGGCACAACACTACGTCATTGGTATCCTAGTAGGCCAACACCCGAAGATAGTACTTTAGGTGTGTTGTTGGGTCAGTAGTTCCGTCGTAACAAGTGAAATTCGGCAACAGGCACTTCAGTGGTATTTTACTTCGTTAAAGTCTGGCTGATAGCGGTGTTGTCATGGCCTCTTGTTTGGCTTCCTCCAGCTTGTATCCTCCTTGCTTAGTCTTCAAGTCCGCCAATTGGTCCATGACGACCTTCAGCTGAGTAACCACTTCTCCCATCTAAGGCGCGGCTATCATCTCCCCGCTGTCGAGATTGCATTCCGTGGCTTTGAGATTGACACGGTCTTCCGTGTGAGACAGAATGACTTGGGATGTTGTGAACCTCCCTCTGTGGTAAGTTAACTCTACCTTGATACCCTCCTGGTATGCATACGGTTGGTGGTGCCCGAATCTTATTCCTTTACGAAGAATAGCTTTGTGGCGCCGGCCTCTGAGTTTACCTCATCCTCTCATCTGGTTTTATAGCTTCGGGATCGCGATTGTCATTCTCTTGCGTCTGATATGTCCGGCAATGCTTGATTTTCCTGAGTCAAGGCGTATAAAACCTCGTCCTTCTCTTTATGGTCCTGGAGTAAGGCTTCCAGCTGCGCAGCTAAAGGAGGTTCATTCATTCCTCCAGCTTCATTGTTAACTTCGTTGTTGATGATTGGTCCCATTTCATTTTCTGATTCTTCCGACGAGGTTGCCGTGTGAACTGACACTGAGTTTCTTGTCTGTTCGATAGGGGTGTGCTGAATCTGGTCTCGTCCTGGATCTTCTTCTTCAGCCATCTCTTATGCGGGTAACGACATTCGGTACAAAGGATTTATGTCCACCAACTGCTCGCTGGGGGTTGCTACCGCGCTCCTGTGTGAACGTCGTGGTAGATTGATTTCTTCTTCTAGATCAAGATTGGTCTCCCTTGAGCCCTTAGCAATTATAACATGCTCCGTGTTAGCGCGGGTTGCTGTCGACTTCTAGTCACCAACGACCGTGATTCGTCAGCCATGGGTTCTTCCACTCCTTTTCCTGTTGATATGATGGAAAAGAGAAGATGACGGTAGAGCGTATCTCAACAGTACAAAACTTTTGTTATCCAGCTATCTCCTTAGGTAAGTCTGAGAAAGTACTGATAGCTTCTTTCCTCAACAAAGACATGAACTATTAGTAAGAAATTGATCTAGTGGTTTTTTCAATAAGAAATCCATTTTTTGGGATTTGGAGGATATTGCCTACTTGCTACTTTTAAAACCAAGTTTGCTTCTCACTATTAGATCACAACTCACCAGAAGGTGGTATCAATCTTTGGTGTTCCTCCAAACCGAGTTATAAACAAATACGAAAGGTGATGAGAAAAGGAAAAAACTCACTAGCAGGGATTTTTGTTAAAATCTGGTTGTTTAAATTTACAAGGAACTGGTCCCTGTTTCTAACGCCAAACTGTTAATACTATTTTTCCCATATCATACTACAAGTAAATATTGTTAAAGGATCGATTACTTAGGTCGTTGGTGGCCTCTATTCGTTAACAACCAGGGATCTTGTTCAAGGGTTTGAACGTATTATCATTAGTTATTATGAACCAAGTTGGCTACCGACCACAATCGTGGGATCACCTTGGAGATGATCG